>SNQJ01S0009724.1:245143-277197 GCA_010110895.2 Picea sitchensis | reverse complement strand
CATAAAGTTAACTTTTAATTTGCATCTCACAAATTAAATGACTAGGACCCACATTCGGCAATTTCTCCCCCTTAGGCGCCTAGGGAAGAGAAACACTTGCCTTGGTACTTTATTTAATTAAAAATTTAACATGATCCACTAACCTCACGGATCCTTGACTCCCGATCCCCGATGCCACTTGGCGTTGACTCCTGCGAGGGTTGACCTTCCGATACCTATCCTCCATTACGTCCTTAACCCCATCGATAAATCGCGTATCGGAATTTCAACATGCACAAGATTCTTGTCTCCAGAAATCCCGATATCCCGAACTCCGAACTATTCGGATTTCAGACACGTGTCCCGTCCGAGATCAACATCTATGATCCCTTCTCGAGATTTTTCGGGACTTCTGCTATCCTGTTTCCCTCGACCTCGAGAACTCCGATTCTCCGAATGGTCGATGTCCCGACTGTTAAACCTCGTGTATCTTCCGCAGATCCGACGGATGTCGGGTACCTGCTCCCGATCTGACGGCTCAGATCCTTTCCTCTGGTGCGCTCCTCCTCCAAAGGCTAATCTCTGCGCAACTCGTCCCGATCCAACGACTTACGGGATTTCTGAGAGAGATCCAATGGCTATCGGTCTCTTCTTGCTATGCACTTCTTCTGGCGCCCCTCTTAGACGTGAACTATTCGATGGTCCAGATCTGTTCTCTAGCCGATCTGACGATGACTATTACTCCTCCTGAGCTCCTACACTTCTTTCTGCCTTGGAAGAATTTCCAAATTTCCAAAGGCCTCGACCTTTGTCTTCTATTCTCTCTTGCGCAAACTCCTCAACCCTGAGTTCCACAAATGTGCGTAAAAGCGTTGTTTCTTCTAAGCTTCTGTCCTTCTTCTCCCTCAGATGGAGAATGAAATGGCTTCCCTCTTGGCTATCCTTCTGCTCAAGCCTCTTCTTGAGTGCTTCTGGGTATTCAGCAACCCAGTGAAAGTTCCCTCAGTGGATACTTCCTTCAGATGATAGAACTCAAAGAGTTCTCTGTTTTCCTGTGCCTGCCTACACACTTTCTTGACGCCCTCCTAGCGAAGTATCTCTTCCATAGAACGTTCAGTAGTTCTGGGTTCCTTCTGTGCGCCCTTTGCACCTGCTCAATGCCCTTCTGGCAGAGCTCTCAGAATCCTCAGTGATTCTGGTCTTCTCCGAACTCTCAACAGAGTTCCTTCCTCCTTCACCTCGTGCTTACGCTCAATGCCCACCTGGCAGAGGTCCTACAGAATCCTTAGTGATTCTGTCTGCAACTGTGTTTCAGCCACATAGCCTTATCTCCTGGGGTGTTCAACAACCTCACAGGTCTTCTTCCTGAGTTGTTGACTTCAGTCCTTTGCCTCAGGACGTCTCTGTCTGACTCCTCCGAGTTCAGAAGTGCACTCATGCACCGGTATTCAGAGTCTGCAACACTCTGTCATGCCCTCCTGACATGAAACCTCAAAGACCCTCAACCTGAAATCAAACACACTCCCTGCAATTGCATGATAACAACACACAAATACAACATATAATGAACACCCACAGACATGCGTATAAGACAGAACATATGCAGGAAAAACTGCTTCTGTATTCTATTAAAATGGCAAATGCCTGTTTGTACAAGCTGTTCTCGAGCTCTCCTCGGCTCTTCTCTTCTCTATTTCCTATCTTGGCTTTTTTTCAAAATGAGATCTCTAAATCTCTTTTACCCGAGGGGCTCTTAGCGCTTCCCTCCAGGTTCACCTACCTTATTCAATTACAATGAATGGGCTGTCTAGTCCAGCATCTGGATCTAGATCTCAGCCGGTCTAGCATTAAAGTCGATCCTATCTAATCACCTACACAAAGGCACGACTTCCATGGCTCACCAGCCTAAGACATTAAATTACATTCAATTCAAATTCAAATGAGGTTGCACCTCCCTTTTAGCATATGAATGCATGCACGCTGACGTGGCTGGCTGGCTGGTTGCTGACATGGAGAGATGCTCTTGCATCATCTGTTTCTTGACATGTTATTATGTAAATCCATCTGTAAATTCAAATTTCTAAATCAATTTCTATAACAGGGATATAATACTCTATAACCCTTCCTACAATATTTCAAAAGAGATTTCCCCTTGGGATGAGAAATGGTTGCAAATTGAGGAAAAATCAAACACTCAAACAAGTTTTATCATATTAACTGCAACCCTAAGGAACTTGAAACCAATGATAATGAATATCTACATGAATATGAAATACATAACAACATCCCAAGGAATTGGACAAATAAGAAATCATATATCAACTACACCCCAACAACAATGTCCAACTAAATGACATTGACATTCTTAGTCATCCTCATTTTGATAACAACAATAATTGGAATATTACATTTATCCAATTACACTTTGAAATGAAATCCATATAGTCCATAAAATACAACTAATTATACCACCAAATTCTAAAAATATGTTATTCGTATCCCTTCTCACCAAATTCATTGTCACTTACTAATACAAAGATCTCAATGTTATCACACATCGCTAAAAAAAAAACACGAAGAATGAAAATCCAAGGTATTATTAACATGAAATCCATACTTAATTGAGCCCATTAAAGAAAGACTATAAGAAAGCACACCCACCATGATCCATCCATGATTATTGCTTTTTCTAACTAAGGCCATATACATTAATATACATGCATCGAACATGCGTGCAACCTTTTGAATTCCCATAATGGAGATCAAACCTTTAAAAGGGCAATTGTGGGTCTCCAAGAAGAACTAAATATTATCCACTCCATTCACATTAATAAGATTCATCATACAAAAACATTTTTATAGCCACTTTCATTAGTGTCTTTGGGAAGCATTCCCTTAATATAAAAATATCCCATTTTAGGGTTTCTTTATTATAATTATCAAAGGCATTACAATGTAAGTTACTTCTTAGGAAGGACATTACATACATTACAATGTATGTGGAACATTACATGGAAACATAGTTGGAAAAAATTTAACATAGTTTTCATATTGGAAAATATCTTTCAATAATAGAGAAATGATCCATTTTAGGTCATTTTGCGAAATCTACTTCAAAACATCACAAATGCAGAGCATGTAATTAGGATTAGATGGAAAAAATTTAACATAGTTTTCATATGGATAAATTTCTTCTTGTCTCAAGAGGAGACATGCACATTCCAAACTTTAGTTCATTTACTTCCTAGCCAACAATTTAGTGTCACTTCATAATAAATATAATTTTAAATTATAAAACATATCAATAACATGCAACAATGAAGATCATAATATAAAATATTTTTCAAAAAGATTGAATATGTGTGATTTGAACCAAAATTCTTATTATACACATTACAACAAGTGATGACATCTAACTTATGAGTTTAGACTTGTTAAGTTATCTATTGGTCAACTGATAACGATATGAAACCAAAACAAAATACCCAAAGCCCCATAAATGCCAGCATTTATGGTTGAACACTTTAACAAATTCATTGGTCCTCCATCTAATTCCAATAGGCCAACTTATGCACCAATTGATAACTTGTAACAAGGGGAGGGCGTACATAACTTCCAATTAAATTATCACTAGGGTTAATAATAAAGTAATTATAAGGTATGAAATTATCAAAAGAACAATAAAAATATGTATCATTGAACACCCAAGTTTTACTTTCAGTGTAATATGAAGAGTTCAATTGCTTAAATGACATAGACATTTCCCACGCCTGCCAATGATACACAATAATGAATGAAAATTACCATATTAAAATAAGGAAGCAATAAGTGAACCTTAACCTTTTCTAGTACAACACATTTGACAATTTCTGAATAGTCCATAGCTCCTTTGCATTATGCTTTGATTGGATTCGTCTTTATCAAATATTGTATTTTTATTTGCATTGCTAACATAACTACTTCAACATTGAAAAAAAGTTACCTTCGTTATTAATTCCACATTGTAATTCTAAAATAGTTTGTTACTTATGGATTTTTTTTTTTTTATCTTATATCTTATTTGATGGTTTTATATCATTTAAATACGAGATGATATATAATGATTTATTTTTTCTTTCATAAATATTAAAAAAAATATTATTAATGTTGATTGAGATTTATGGAAATAAATTGTGTTAAGAGTTTTTGAAATGTCCAATATTTCGAGTGGACACTTGTAACAACTTAATTTGATTAAATAATGATCATAATTTATTAAGGTAAACAAAAATGAATTATTGAAATAATTAGATTTTAATGATTTTATTTTAATTATTTGGAATTAAGTAATGTAACAAAAGAGAGGGGATTATTTTATCGTATTAAAGGTAGGTGAAAGAAATAATAAAAAGAGAAAGTAGATGGGAATTGAATGAGGGGGGGATTATAGAGAGGAAGATAAGGAAGAGGGGGTTGGACTTGGGAGAGGATGGATTTTTTTGTTGGAAGGAGAAGGAGAAACCAAAGGAGGGAAAAATGAAGCAGGGAGAATTTAGGAGAGGAGGAAGGGTGCAAAATTTCTTTGTGGGTTTTTACTTGTGGACTCGGTTGCTAGGATTTTAGGATTGGGGGCTAGGAAATATGATTTCTTGGAGATAGGGAGACAGAGAGGATCTGTTCCTAGTTGGCTGGGATGTAATAGTTCGGGAAGTTTAAGTTCCAACAACATAAGACACTAAAATACAAGAAGAAGCAAACAACAACAACACGGACAATCTTCTTCTTCAAGAGGTAAATTATAAATTATCTTTGCTTGAATTAAAATTCACTATTTAGTCATTAAAGTTTTGTCATGTAATTTATTATGGTTTTATTGACTTGTTAAAAAAACAGAGAAAGAACTTAAATATCAGACTTCATGAAATTAGAATGTCAACCTAATTACAACATCAAAGTTTAACTATGAATCCCTGGGGAGGGATTTACATTTGGTATCAGAGATAGTTTAAAAAAAAACATGGACCACAGCCTACCCACCCTTGAGAAAAAAGTTTATAATTTATCTTAACAAGAACCTATAAATTTAAAAATCCAGAGTTTACCCAAAACAACTAACCCTAAGATCCTAAGGAAGACTACTCAATGAAAACTAAACCGAGATATTATCTATCTAGCCATAGATCTAATTGTAAGATCCCTATTCATCCACCTGGTTACTCATACGAACTTCCAGCTGTACCTGCAAGGAATAGAGACATCATGAACAAGGGTTAGATGAGGTCAACTTATAGATAAATAAATATATATCAAACTATGAGAAACAAGGACTTATTTATATATGTATATGTTGAGTATTTTATTTAATATATTATTGCATATCACACTATACTTCCCTCCATAATGACCTTCAAAGACTGATACAACAAATCTTAGCCTAAGGCTTCATTGAATAAAGCCAGACCACTGAATAGAGACAAACACTAGAAAAAAAAACCGCCAAAGATGTTGAAATGCATACATTTACATCTATTAGGACTTGAATAATCTGTAGCTTTCTTTATAAAAATAAATAAATAAAATAATACATACAAAAAAAATAGCAGACCATTGGGAAAGAAACTGGAGCAAAAACTGTAATGGTTTTTAACGTTGTGATTTTCGTGAAGGAAAGGAGGAGAGATAAAATTGTTATAAGTCTGTGGGGTTTGACCGCATGACCCCCAANTGGGGGGGGGGGGAGACAGTTCCCCAACCTTTTTCACTAGGGCATTGTGTAGCCACACACTCTAACGAACTAAGCTATTCCATCCTCGCTTGTTCATTGGAATTCAGAGGAAGGAGGTGGAGGTCGACCTGGAAACCTTCGCCAACCTCGAAATGAACTGTGCAACCACACTCAACATGAGAGGAAGGAGGTGGAGGTCGACATGGAAACCATGGCCACACCCTTCATGCATCCCTCCATGGAGTCAGGTCCATAGTGAACGTGGGAGGAAGGAGGTGGAGGTCGGCCTGGAAACCATGGTTGAGCTCTTCGGAAAGCCATCCATGGAGCTAGAGCCACACTTACATCATGATTCTAGGGTCCTCCCCACTACCAACTAAGAACCTCGCCTCCTTATCTCTCCAGGTTGAGAGTGACTGAAGCACCTCACAACCCACCTCTTCATATTCTTCCAGGCACTTATCTCTATAAAGATAGCTAGAAGGCGGAAGGAGAAGCAGCTTGGTGGCCATGGATGTACTCCAACATCCCTTCAAAACCTTGATGAACACTATATTGTAGAGTAAAAGAGTGTGGTAGCGGAAAGAATGAGGATGGAGATCCGGGTAGGTAGGGTTTTGTGTTGATTTTGGGGAGGCACATGGACCTCATGTCAGGTCCCACGTTTCCCACCCCGAGCTGTAAAGAATGATTGAGATCTAGGTGATTTATTATATATTATTATATATTCTATTATTATATATGTATTTGTATTTATTTTCTGGGTGATTGCTTGTTGGTCAGCATAATAGATCCCAATTTCCCACTCTATCATTGATATATTTCCCTTGTTTCAAATTATCAGATTTCAACCACTCTCAAGGAGGTGCTCAAACACGCTATCCTTTATTCTCATTAGTAAGGATGGATTAGAGGCCTCAACAAGAACTACAAAAATGGGTTGGGTCAAAAGTAAAAATTTCCACCTAGAGAGGTAGGGAATGTTGAAGTTCGTTAAGATAAAAATAAGTTATTCCCTTGTGAGCATAAAACACCCGAATATCTAGAAATGTTTATTCTGTAAAATCATATGTAATTTTTTTTTATCAACTCACAATGAAAGACATTTTTTTACAAAGACAATAAGTATGTGACGAAAAAAATGCTTGAGGAAAAGATACAACTTATCTAACTCTCGATTATCAATTCCTCTCCATTCTTTTCTCAATGTCAATAGAGTCATTAAATTATTGTTGAGATACAATTATGCTTAGGGATAAATTTTGTTGTTTATTAAATATTAATATTTAATGTTTTTGTTTAATATTTAATAATATTTAATATTAATATTTTTTTAATTTAATTTTATAAATAAAGGGTTTATAATTTTAATTTTTAATTTTATAAAATTTATTAGTTTATAATTTAATAATTATTTCTAACAAGTGACACTGTAATTTTTATTTTCTTTTATTATGAGCCAATGACCCAATTGGATTTAAAAAATGCATTTATAAATTAGAATGTGCCCAACTAGGCTAGCCCTAATTTTTTTTGTTTTGTTTATTATTAAATAAATTTAAATACCTAAATTAATTAATGGCCAAACATTTGAATTAGTGTGTGAGCATTTGATATATATATTTTAAAACTTATTATATATATATATATATATATATATATATATATATATGAAATGTTTTATATTTACATATATGAGTAAAATTAACCAAAGAGAGAAAGGGAAGTGGGAGTTGAAATTATACATATAAAATGTTGATGTTAAGGAAGTGGGGATTGAGAAATTATACATATAATTGTAAAATGTTGATGTTATTTATAAAGTTAACCAACCAATTAGTACTAATCATTCATATTGAATTTAATGTTTAGGGTGATTAATTCAAAATTTAGGTTAAGGGTTTAACATATAATAATGGATTATTAGGTTGTCCTAATTTATAAATATTATGTTTGAATCACAATTTTGTATTTTATAACTTAAAGAGTGTTAATAAACTAATTAGTGAGAGAGTTAGTAGCTTACCTAAATAAAGTTACCAAGCTTAGAGGCTTTTGACTCGGACCTTTAGCCACTTATAAGAGTACTGTCTGTTTATAGACAAGTATAAAGAAACTTACGCCTAAACCTTATGTTGCAAGTATAAGTTGAGTAAAATGTTGAATGCCTTAAAAACTTTACTAATAAGATTTGGTAGAATGCATATTAAATTAGTCATGATGGTTAGGAATCAGGGAAATGAAGGCCAGTGGGCATAATCATAAGGACCATCGATATTGGTACCACAACCACTCTCGCTCGAACTAGCTCTCATCTTGTGCTCCTTAGTGGATATTAATGAGACATTAAAGAGATTTTGGTTAGGGGATGTCGAAGTGGAACCCCCAACATTTGGAGTGAGTAACCCTAAAGAGTTAAGGGACTCAGAAGGAGGGCCTCCACTATGGTACATCACTAGAGAAGTACAAAAAATCAAACTCCCATAGTTTGCTGGGGGTTGTGAAAGTGAAAGTGTTGAGGCATGGTTAGAAGGAATGACAAGATGTTTTTCATTGAGAGACTATGCTTCCACATAAAAGGGAAATATAACGATATTTCAGTTGAGAGATAGTGCCTTGAACTAGTGGGGTAATCATGAGAGGCAATTACACCTTACTTCAGACACCATGTCTTGGGAAATTTTCAAGGAAAGGTTTCAAAGAAAGTATTTGTCAGAGTATTATGAGGAAAAACAGGAAGGAGCATTCCATACTCTAATTCATGGAAATAAAACCATGGAAGAGTATGAAATCAGGTTCATAGAGTAAGTAAAGTACGTCTCATACATGGATACAGATCCATGACAAACATAAATTTTTGTGTATAGGTTAAACCCTAAGATAAGGGCCATGGTATAGATGTGGAAGCTGTCGTGACTGGATGAAGTAGTTGAAAGTGATTGTTATGCAGAAGAAAATATGAGTTTAAATGGAGGAATGAGATCAACCATTCCACAACAACCTAGATTTGTGGGGAAGGACCCTAGGACTTTTTCCTAAGGAGGAATCTCTAGGCTACCTCCTTATGGGAATATAGATGCACCTAGAGAAATTGCAGCAGGTATATCAATGACAATGAGTACAACATCCCACTCATCACCCGCGATGCAAGAAGGCCCATGATCTTCTCGGGGAGTAGCTAGTAGGGGCAGGGACTTCAAGGGAAGGAAATCATTTCATAGGCATTCACAGGGTAGTGTGCAGGTTCCATATCATGTTACTTGTTGGTGGTGTGGAGGACCCCATTACCAACATGACTGTCCAGAATCACAATCAGGCTTTGTGAATAGAGAGGCAAAGGCCCCGATGGGAAGAGTGAGTAGTAGCCACCATATTTATGCAGTGGTCAATAATATCCAGGAAGAACATCAATCCACGGTGGTGGAGTTGTCAGGTACACTAAATCTTGTCAATGTTATAATTTTATTTAATTTTGGTGCTACAGATAGTTTCATTTCACCTTGTGCATTAGAAAAGTGTGGGTTGGCAACCTACGAGTATGATGACTTTAAACAAGTCGAGATGGATTCGGGGGAATTTTTTTTGTAGGACCTAGCGTCGATAATTATCTAGTAGATCTAGGAGTGTGTACTACTAGGTTGAAGGTGTACATCATTGCTCTAGGAATGCATGACCTAATCATTGGGATGGACTGGTTAGAAACCCATCGAGCCATGGTAGATTGTTTCATGAAGAGGGTACTTTGTGTTGATGATGAAGGATTGTTAGTAGAGATCCATGGTAAACAGAGGAAAGTGTCTCTATGTTTTATCTCAACAATGAGGGTTAAACGTTGCATGAGGAAAGGTTTTCTATTATTTTTAGTGGAATTAGTCAATGAAGGGAAAGGACCCTCTATAGATCAATACCCAATTTTGTTAGAATTTAAGGATGTTTTTCCAAAATATTTTCCAGGATTACCTCTTGAGAGGGAGATTTATTTTACCATTGAGATAAAACCTCGTGTGGAGACAGTTTCCAATACACCGTATAGGATGATGGTTCTAGAAATTTGTGAGTTGCAGATGTAGTTGAAGGAACAAATTGACCTAGGGATGATAAGGCCCAGTGTCCTACCTTAGGGTGCACCATTAATATTTGTTAAGAAGAAGGACTGTTTCTTATGAATATATATAGATTACAGGGATTTGAATCGTGCTACAATGAAGAATAGGTACCCAATATCACATATAGATGATATCTTTGATTAGATGAAAGGAGCATCGATTTTCTCCAAAATGGATCTGCGATCAGGGTATCACTAGTTAAGGATTAAGGAAGGAGGTATTCCTAAAACTTCCTTTCGAACTTGGTTTGGGAATTATGATTTCATTGTAGTGCCTTTTGGTTTGACCAATGCACCAACAATATTCATGAGCCACATGAATGGTGTATTCCAAAAGTACTTATAACACTTTGTACAGGTTTTTCTTGATGATATCCTCATCTATTCCAAGAATGAAAGAGAACATGAGGAACACTTGTGTGTGATGTTTTCATTCCTTAGAGAGAACAAGTTATATGGTAAGTTGTCTAAGTGTTATTTGTTCTTGAAATAGATTCACTATTTTGGTCATATCATTTCTGGTGAAGGAATTTTTTTGGAAACAGAAAAGGTGAAGGCCATTATGGATTGGTGAGTCTCGAAAAATGCTCATGAGGTGAGAAGCTTGATGGGGCTAGTTGGTTATTATAGAAGGTTTGTGGAAGGTTTCTCTAAGATAGAAAAACCCATCACCACCTTATAGTGTAAGGGGTCAGGTATGAATGGACAGAGGAATGTGATATTGTATTCATTGAGCTTAATAGTTTACTAACCAGTGCACCAATTCTATGAGTGTCGAATATGGAAAAATAATTCACATTATGCACAGATGCCTCAAAGAAAGGATTAGGGGTTGTTCTAATGCAGAATGGGAGAGTGATAGCATATGCATCAAGAACGTTGAAACAACATGAGGGGCTATTTTTTACTCATGATTTAGAGTTGGAAGTTTTAATTTTATCTCTGAAGATTTGGAGGCATTACCTAATGGGGAAAATGTTTGAGCTCAAAATAGACCATGAAAGATTAAAGAATATCTTCACTCAAAGGGATCTCAATTCTAGGAAGAGATCATGGAGTGATTTTACGAGTGATTATGATTTTGGAATTTATTGTATCAAGGGAAATGAGAATGTGGTCGTGGATACCCTGAGAAGAAGACCACGTATATTCTCCTTGGTTTCCTTAAATGTTAATCTGAGGGAGTGAGTGTTGGGGAAACTTCTTGGAGATAGTTGGTATTTAAAGGTTACATTATCCCTCCAGTGTGGGAGGCAGTTAGAGCCAAATTATGAAGGATATAGCCTTGAAAAAGATGGATTTTTAAGATAACAAGGAAGGATGTACATCCCCGACCATGGGGATATTCGAAGCATCATACTCAAGGAATCCCATAGAGAACTTTACTCTGTGCATCCAGGTGTGAAGAAAATGTACGCAAATATGAAGAATCTTTTCTTCTGGGTAGGAATGAAGTGTGATTTAGTCCATTATTGTGCGAAGTTCCTTGAGTGTCAACAAGTGAAGTCTGATCATCACCACCCGATAGGTCCCCTACAACCGCATGTTGTTCCTATGTTCAAGTGGGAGGTCATTTCTATGGATTGCTTTGTGGAATTTCCCCTCACATCACCAAGGAACAATGCCATTCTTGTTATAGTTGATAAGTTTACCAAGAGTGCTAATTTATCCAGTTAGAGACAATTACGATGTCACTCATGTGGGATGTGTTTTTATAAGTGAATTCATTTGTCTATATGGGTTACCCAAGAAGATCATTTCAGATAGGGACTCTCGGTTTACCTCTAGGTTTTGGAGAAGTTTGTAGTCAGAGTTGGGCCCTTAGTTGAACTTGAGCACAACATATCATCCTAAAATGGATGGGAAAATTGAGAGAGTAAATTAATTTATCAAAGAAATTATTAGGATGTATGCTATGGATAATCAAACCCATTGGGATAATTACCTACCTTTAGTAGATTTATCCTAGAATAACAATTTTCACAACTTCATTCGAATATCTCCCTATGAATCTCTGTATGGAAGGCCATGTGGGACACCGTTGAGATGGGAAAGGTTAGAATATCGAGGGATGATTTTAGGGGATAAATTTCGCTCATGGGCTAATTTTCCATGGTTTTCCGAAAAACAATATTCGCTATTCTAAAAATGATTCACCCAAATTCTATAGAATATATTTATTTTACCTTAAAAATTGCCAAAATTTTATACAAACTATATAAAATCCTTAGAAACTTGAATATTTTTATAAAAATATTGCAAACATTTCATAGTTGGCATATGAAAGATTTTTTTTTTTGTAAGTAAAAAAGGGATGGGACTTGTTATATTAGCATAAGAAAAGTACAATAACCATTTGTGATTCCAGCTGTCCCGCCTGAATAGGAAACCGAGACAACTGGGCATCCCTTGCCATGTGTTACCCATCTGACAAAATTCACAAAATTAACATTGTGTCATCCTGCCCGAAGGAAAACAGGACTATTAGACATGAAGTTTAAACTGTATGTCATGAGCTGGTTCTAAGAAAACTAAGAGCTAACTGGCCTGAAGCCTAAATCATAACAGAAAAAGCAAATTCTAATCCCGAACATCATTTAACCTTTGAGCCTGCGTGCTTGTCCTCATCCTCGTGTTGTCGCCACCCTACTAGAAACGCATAAGTCTGCGCACACATTGGGCATTACCTCTTTGGAAGAGTTATGGAATGAGCTGTGAAGAGCAGGTTGAGTCTCTGGTCAATTCGTGCGAGGCGAAAGACCTGATCATCCAACAGACTCCTCAACTCAAAAATGAGAGTGAGGTACCCCGAGTCAGCGAAGAGTGGCTGCTCCTGCCTGTGGCTATCGATTGACACCGGGGGAATGGTCTCTGTTGCATCGTGATGCGTGTGCACCTCTTGATTATGGGCTTGTAATGCTGCCTCCATGGGTGGTTCAGGAGGGATCTCATCTTCTATATAGCAGGTGGTGTAAGGCTCCTCAAGGATGGTGGCGTTGGGGCCAGGCAGAATGCTCACAGGCGGAGGCTTGTTGTCTGAACCAAACTCCGAAGGTGGGTTCCAGTTATCCGACACTGTGAAAAGAGTGTGCTCGGGGAAGCTCTCCAAGCCACCCTCTAGGATAACTTCTTCCACGTACGCCATTGGAGGCGTTCATGGTGTCGTGCGCCTTCGGATGGTTGCCATTGCTATTGCCTTCTCGAATTTCTTTTTCCTCTGACGTCGTGATTCAGCCGTATACTAGGCAGCTCCCCTGCGTGGATTCCCTCTCACTTTGGGCATGATGGGGGTCCGATAGATTACCAGGGTTCTTTCCAAATGGGTCGCTTTTCTCCAGAACTCTGACGGGGCCACATAGTGTTGCTGCTATTCCAGCGTAGTGGAAGAAATTCTGCTGCACTGTTGTTATTCCAGTGGAGCGGAGGCTGCAAAGAGTGACTAGCACTTTGCTCTGTCAACTTGGGTGATAAGGAGGAGGGATAGCATGACCGCCATGGCCATTAAAACTTGTTGGTGAGTGCACTGATGGCTGGTACCATTCCCTTGCGCGAAGGGCCTCATCGCTTGAATGCGGCTGCTCTAATCCATGGAGAATTAAAGTCTGAGGGGATAGTGGCCAGTAGATGCATTAATATCGCGTCTTGGCCTGATCCCGCGTGGCTCCATCGCGAAACGTGTCACCCCATCTGGGGCGTTGTCATATGAAAGATTAGTAAGATTCTCCAAGTTTTCTACATTTTAAAATAATTTTCCATCCTTAAAATCACCCCCGGTGATAGTAGGGCTAGAATGGATTCAAGAGATTAAGAAACAGGTGATTCATATTATATAACAATTAAAGGAGGTGGAGGATAGGTAGAAAAGTTATGTTGAAGCACGTAGGACTGATTGAATTTATAAAGTTGGAGATGAGGGTTTCATTCGTATCAAGCCTAATAGAGTACCATTCGGTTTCATAAAGGGATAAATTTGTCTCCTTGATTTATAGGAAAGTTCAAAATTAAAGAGAGAATTGGCCCTGTTAGTGTCCTATAACGATAGGAGATTTGATGATTCAAATATTATTTGTGGGTTTCTTGATGAAGTTCTTGGCTTGTTGGCCTGTTATCTCCTCAAATAAAGTTTCCAAATTTATGTCATTAGGTGATAGGATGGTCATTAGATGAAGCATCTTTGAAATTTTAAGTTAAAAAGTATTTAAATTAAGTTCTAGACTTGTCTTTTCAATAACTTTTGAGTCTGTACTTCAAATGTAAAAAATATCAAAAAACAGGTTTCAGTAGCTAAGGAATAGTTTTCAATGCACTGTAATCTACCAAAAGCTTTCACTTTCGGCAGTTAAAACAGTAGTTGCGGGGTGCTCTAAGCTACCGAAAGTGCATAAGACTGTAAACGGTCAATACATCAAATTAAAGTTCTCAATCATCAAGTACGTGTGCCATGATGGTTTATTAGCTAACGAAAAGGACTAAAGGAGTTCATATTGTGATCTAGGCAATCCATGTTTGGTTATAATAATTTTTTGGTGGTGTTTTATTAACTGTAAACCTATCAAATCTAAGAGTCTTGCCATTATTTCGGATCTGCCATAATCCAATATCCTTTGCCATTCTTTCTTTCAATTAAATAATCACATGGCCCACTCTTTCTCTCCTGATCGAGTATTGAATTACCATTATGACTTGAAGCCCTTTGTTTGGCAAATGAAATTCAAAATCCAACTTTCCATTGAAATATCTTCCTCATATCTCGCATTTTCTTCTGTTCAGCCTTAATTCATCCTCCATCAATGCTTTTTGTCTCCCCAAGCCCGATTCCATTGTATTGCAGGTGTTGACATTGTTTTGTAGATGAAGAAGGGAGGAGCTCTTCTCAGGAAAGAGCTCAATGATATAGCATATTTGGAATCTCATCCTGAGATTTGCCAGATGTTCAGAGATACTGGATGCTATAGGTAATGTGAAAAACTCCAATGATTTCACCAACGCCTAGCTGAGGCATTTGCCTTAACCTTTGATGGAGCCAAGGCCAAGGTGGGAACAATTGAGATGCAGGTTGATGAGGCCATTATTGCAGAAGCAACAGAGTTACCTAGGATTGGTGAAAGATGGTTTAAAACAACCATTACTAAAGACATTGAGTTCAAGTCTTATCTCAAGCCTTAACACAAATGCATTATCTTCCAGAGGGATAATCCTAGGGTTTACCTTGAAGAGAAATGGAAACACTTACTCAAGGCCATTCAGGTTTACATTACATGGGAAGGTAGATATGGTAGAGTGATGCTCTACCATTTCAAGCTCATGAACCATTTTACTGGTAGGTGTTCTTTGAACCTGCCCTTCTACCTCCATAAGAGTTTGACAAAAATGGAACACCAACTTTAGGCCAAGCCTAGCAAGGCGCAAGGAAGGATTTTCCATCATAGTCTCATCAAATTCATAGTGCTTGAACAATTGCAGAGGAGGAATAGGAGTTGGGAACATCTTCTTTTCTAGGGTGAATTTGAACCAGAACCCCATCCTAAGGAAAAAAAGAAGACTTCATCCACTAAATATTCAACACCACATAGTAGTAAAAGGAAAACAAGGGCCATTTCCCCAGTAATGGCAGAGGATCCAACCTCTTCTTCTAATTCTAAGAGAGCCAAAAATATGCTTGATTTCAGCCAAGCTACAAAAGGGAAAACTAGTACCTCCGGTAAAAATGTTTTGAATTTTCCTTATACAGATTCAAAGGAGGAGGTAGGGATTATAGAAGAAGAGATGCATGAGAAAGCATCTCTTGAAGAAACAACACATGGAGTCCAAATTTTTGAGCATGAAGCCCCTAATCTTCAAACTCCTGAAGAAGCACCTTTCTCATCTAAAGCTCAAGATTTGGAGGTCCCTGAAGCATCAATAAGCAAACACAACAAGGTTAGCAAATCGTCAAAGGGTGAAAAGATTCAATAAGAGCTATCAGAGATGAAGTTGCTTGAGAGGGTCATTAAATTCCAAAACTAGACTATAAGCAACACATGCGATGAGCTAAGAGATTGTTTTGAAAGGTTAGCTAAAATGCATGTAAAGGAACAGAAGAAGAATAAGAAATTACTCAAGGAGAATCTTAAGTTGCTTAAAATGATTAGATGTTTAAATAACTAACTAAGGCATAAAAATCCTAAGCCTATAGCTCATCCTAGCCTGGAGAATCTAGCATAGGCTACAAAAAACCTAAATGAAAAACCTTCAAGCTCAAAGCTCTGAAAGATTTCCAGTTTTTGAAGTATTGTGAAGTTTTTGTAAGACTGCGGTTTTAGCAGCTTAGTCGTTTTCCTCAAGGAGATGTTAGTTGTTGAAATCTCTGCTTCTGGCAACTAATCCTACTCTGTTTTATACCTGTAATCCACCGAAAACGCAGAAACTAGCAAGATGCGCATCTTTTTGCTCAGATCGAAGATTTTTGTTTCCAGGTCACTTGGAAGGGGTTTCAAATGAAATATAAAGATTAAAAGGATACAGATCATCATCCTCTTCCAGTTTTTGAGGCAGATGCTAAGGCAAGAAGGTTAAGTGGCTTTTCAATTTTTGGTAAAAAATTACTTATTTGTCAAAACAGGATTTCGAAGTGCCTTGTCATCACTTTGAAAATTATTGAAGATGTCAGATATTGTTGAAGTTGTCGAAGATTGTTGAAGATTTAGTTGTTAAAATTTTGACCCTTAAATTAGGACTTGATCCTACATATCATACTAGTTTTGATTTTATTCTATTTTAAGTATTTTACATCCATTTTTTTAGGATTTGGAACTATTATCTAAAGGCTATAAAGCCTATGACTATTAGAAAAATATGGTGGGAATTGGGGGAACATGAATGAAAGGATGGCATGGGAATGTCCCCATCCATCGTAGAAATGTTTCAAAATCTGTAAATGACTTTTATGAATGAATACAAAGGCACTATATTTCCAGATTCCCGTGTTATGTTTAAGTCGTGAAGTTTTTCCCTGATGTAACTTGTTACTTTACTATTTCACATGCTTTTTCTTTCTGTATTGTCTATGCGAAGATAATGTGCATGATTTTTTCTTAACACCTTGTACTGGCTCGAAACAATATTTATGTTTTCTTCCAAGTTTGAAATGTAGAATTCAACTATACTTCGCTCTACATTTGAAATGAATTTCAATCTATTCTTCCTTTCCCATTTTATAAGCTTAAAGGATCCATTGGAATGATTATCCTACCTGGTCACATTTTGTCTTATTTATTCATTCATCAATCGTGTTTAATATTTGACTGCATTTTGCCCAATGGTCCTTTTTTATGTCTCAACCAAACCAGTTAAAAATCCATAAACAAACCCATGTTCTGCATAACTAGACTAATATCATATTCCCAAACAAATCTAAATTTGACAGAGAGATCCATCTTTGAGTCTTGGAGGGCTAGATCCCTGACTCAAAGCAATTTTTTGGTTACCCCTGTCGATTTCCTCCTCAGCCTGGGAAATTACAGGGTGATAACATAATGGAGACCATACTGGGGAACTTTCCCCAGTAATACAATTCAAAGTTCCATATCTGATCATTGATGTTGGACAATGACCAGACACAAGAAGGCTGATATCAGTCACCTAGTGAATCTAATCTCCAGATCAGTTCCAATTTGAGGACTACACTAGAGGAAGAACCTGAAACATGGCAAGGCAACCTGGAAATATTAGGTATTTAAACTCAAATTGTATCCAAGATATCATTGGATTTATTTGTAATTATATTCTCTCCTATTATAACCCTGGTCAAGAATTAATTGTTGATTCTCATAATGATCATTTTCAAGTTGAAGAACATCAAAGGATTCAACCTTTACCTATAGCTCTGGTATGCACTCCCATATCTGTAGATAGCCCGGTAAGACACAAATCTCATGCTTCATCTCCTACCATTGTTGAAATTCCAGTTAACCATAAGCCTCTTGCTTTACCTCCTATACCTATGAAAATCCCAGACCAATACAAGCCTCTATATTTTCCTCCTATTCTCCATGACCTCCCTGCCAATTACATCAATACTTTGCACAGGTTTGATGTAGAAAATGTGAATATCACTGCTGAAAAACACACCCAAAGGTTTGAATATTTCCTTGACCTTTATGAGGTTGAATATGACGATGTCTATATAAGGATGTTTGCCTTGTCTTTGCAAGGGAAAGTTAAAAATTGGTTCAAAAATCTTTTAGCTGCTAGCATTAGCAATATTCATTAGTTCATGCAAGTTTTATTAGATAGTTGGGTGACCATGGGAAATGTTTTCCTCATCCTAGAAGAGTATGACCACTTGAAAAGAAATCCAGGGGAGACAGTGCATCAGTTTTTCAGCAAGGTTCAATAAGGTATATCATTCAATACCTGTGAATGTAAGGCCATCCCCTGGTATATCTCAATTACATTACCCATATGCCTTTGATCCAGAAATGACATTCCAATTAAGAGAAAGAGACACTGCAACCCTTAAGGTAATGCAAAATGTTTCAGTTGACATAGAAGCTAACTTGTTGAACAAAAGGGCAAAGTTAAAGGCAGAAGAAAAATATAGAACAAAAAATGAATGGATGACATCTTCAGACGTAAAATTAGATGTCCTGGCCAACACTGTAAAAGAGATTATGCAGGAAATTAGTAGGAAAGAGGAACTTGTTGTTCAAAGACCTCATATCCCACTAGTTCCATAAATGACAAAGGTCAATATTCCCCAATATTATGCAACTCAACCATGGTATTAGGGACTGAAAAATTATAGTTTCATGTATTCAATTCACATTACAGTCGAAGATGAAGTTTAAAATTAGAAGATGGAGGGAGATTCTCCTGATATGATATGCATGTTCAATGGAATTTCATCCATGGATGATTCACCCAAGCTTGATTGGTACGATGACAATTATGATCACAATGTAGAAAGTATTGGGGTAAGTGGACATACTTTACCCTTATGCTTCTCTTCTTTTAAATTTTTGAAGGAAATTTCTGAACAAGTGATAAATATCAAAAATCTTTTGATGAGATAGTGAAGGATGTTAGTGTTGAGAAAGAGGCTATTTCAGATCTAGGATTACAATATCCAAGTTTCTATGATTTTCGAAGTTCAGGGGAAAATCCAGAGCCTGAAACAGAATTTGAAACACTGGAATGTAACTCTGTACCATTAGATGATAATTCACTTCAAATTTTGAAGGAGGAAAATGCACAAAATTTTCAAGAAAATGCAAACTACTTGCCCCTATGTTTTGCCCCACTCCCGAGAAAACATTGCCAATAGATTGTAAATAGTAAGAAAAAGGAATGTTCTAATGCATCAATTGAGGAGAAAAAGGATGATATGGAAGTTGATCCAGAGGTACATTCACTGAATCGTTTTGAAGGTCAAATATCAGATGAAATCCCAAAGCATGAGACAGGAGATGAGCTGATTCATTTTGATTCAGTGCCTTTATGCTTTAATTCATTTCAGATTTTGAGAGGGAATCTTGGTCATATTTTGGTAGACAGTCACAGTGTAAGATGTGAAGTATTAGTATACCCCATGACACCCTCATCTAAAGCATTATATGACCCAATAGTTGATATTTTGGATGGTTTGTGTTCTCAAAATCATTTTCCATTTACTTGTAATGATTTCAAGGACTGTTATGATATGGATATGATTAGACAGTCAAAACCAATGTCTTGTTCAGTAAAAGTATTAGAACAAAACTCATCAGAAAAAATACAAGCATGTTCTGAGTCACTTGAAGACATAGAGAACACACGTGTGGCACCTGGTCATGAGGTTAAATTGACTGATTCGTAATTCCAAGAAATAGGTCAAATCTATATTGATCCTATAGAGGTCTATATGGAAAACTTTTTCATCTCAGAACAACCATATTTTTCTAGCATTTCTGTCACTTTGTTGATTTATCAAGCTCCCTATGATGATGATCAGGATCAAAATCATTTTCAGACACCCTTAACAAACCTATTGTTAAATCGGGTGAAAAACATTGAAAGGTCCAAGGTACCAGATCCAACCTTTGACTGGTTATACTGGATATTTCATATTGATTAAGATCCAGCATTCTCTGGTTAGAATAGGATGTATGTATATAAATAAGATCATCAGATCAACATTTTTATCAGATTTACCGTATGCAAATAAGCTTGCTGGGAAAGTATGTGGTTTATTTTTTTTTACTTCAAAGACTCAGTCAAGGTCAGAATGGATAATCAACCGATTTCTAGTCACTAAGGTGTAGGACCGATCAAGATACAGGTTGTGGGATCATCCCATAGGATAAGGCACTGATTTACGAATATAAAGATCTGAGATTCTTGACACCTCCTCAAGAGATACCATCCCCAATAGGATCCTATGTTAGTGTCCTATAACGATAGGAGATATAATGATTCAGATATTATTTGTAGGTTTCATGATGAAGTTCTTGGATTGCTGGCCTGTTATCTCCTCAAATAAATTTTCCAAATTTATGTCATTAGGTGATAGGATGGTCATTAGATGAAGCATCTTTGACATTTTAAGTTAAAAAGTCTTTAAATTAAGTTCTAGACTTGTCTTTTCAAGAACTTTTGAGTCTTTACTTCAAATGTAAAAAATATCAAAAAACAGGTTTCAGTAGTTAAGGAATAATTTTCAATGTGCTGTAAGATACCAAAATCTTTCACTTTCGACAGCTAAAACAGTAGTTGCGGGGCGCTCTAAGATGTCGAAATCACAGGAGACTGTAAACGGTCAGGACGTCAGATTGAAGTTCTCAACCAACAAGTATGTGTGCCATGATGGTTTATTAGCTGTCGAAAAGGACTAAAGGAGATCATATTATGATTTGGGCGATCCATGTTTGGTTATAATAATTTTTTGATGGTGTTTTATTAACTGTAAACCTATCAAGTCTAAGACTCTTGCCATTATTTCAAATATTCCATAATCCAATAAACTTTTCCATTCTTTCTTTCACTTAAATAATCACGTGGCCCACTCTTTGTCTCCTGATCGAGTATTGAATTACCATTATGATTTGAAACCCTTTGTTTGCCAAATGTATTTTAAAATTTGTTTTTCCATTGAATATCTTCCTCATATGATGAATTTTCTTCTGTTGAGCCTTAATTCATCCTCCATCAATTCTTTTTGTTTCCCCAAGCCTGATTCCATTGTATTGCAGGTGTTGACATTGTTTTGCAGATGAAGAAGGGAGGATTTATGCTCAGGAAAGAGCTCAATGATATAGCATATCTGGAATCTCATCCTGAGATTTTCAATATGTTCATAGATGTTGGATGCTACAGGTATTGTGAAAAACTCCAAGGATTTGACGAAGGAGTGGCTGAGGCATTTGCCTTAACCTTTGATGGAGCCAAGGCCAAGGTGGGAACAATTGAGATGTAGGTTGATGAGGCCATTATTGCAGCAACAATAGAGTTACTTGGGACTGGTGAAAGATGGTTTAAAACAACCATTACTAAAGACAGTGAGTTCATGTATTATCTCAAGCCTGAACACAAATGCATTATCTCACAGAAGGATACTCCTTGGGTTTACCTTAAAGAGAAATGGCAACACTTGCTCAAGGCCATTCAGGTTTACATTACATGGGAAGGTAGATATGGTAGAGTGATGCTCTACCATTTCAAGCTCATGAACCATTTTACTGGTAGGTGTTCTTTGAACCTTCCCTTCTACCTCCATAAGAGTTTGACAAAAATGGCACACCAAGTGCAGGCCAAGCCTAGCAAGGTGCATGGCAGGATTTTCCATAACAGTCTCATCAAACTCATTGTGCTTGAACAATTGCAGAGGAGGAATAGGAGTTGGGAACATCTTCTTTTCTGGGGTGAATTTGAACCAGAACCCCAGTCTAAGGACAAAAAGAAGAATTCATCCAATAAATATTCAACACCATAGAGTAGTAAAAGGAAAAGAAGAGACATTTCCCCAGTAATGGAAGAGGAGCCAACCTCTTCTTCTAAGTCCAAGAGAGCCAAAAAGATGCTTGATTTCAGCCAATCTACAGAAGGGAAAACTAGTGCCTCTGGTAAAAATGTTTTGAATATTCCTTATACAGATTCAGAGGAGGAGGTAGAGATTATATAAGAAGAGATGCCTGAGCAAGCATCTCCTGAAGAAACATCACCTGGAGTCCAAAGTTTTGAGCATGAAGCCCCTGATCTTCAAACTCCTGAAGAAGCACCTTTCTCATCTCAAGCTCAAGATCTAGAGGTCCCTGAAGCATCAATAAACAAACACAACAAGGTCAGCAAATCATCAAAGATTGAAAATCTTCAAGAACATATATCAGATATGAAGGTGCTTGAGAGGGTCATTAAATCCCAAAACCAGAATATAAGCAACACATCAGATGAGGTAAGAGATCGTTTTGAAAGGTTAGCTAAAATGCATGTAAAGGAACAGAAGAGGAATAATAATTTTCTCAAGGAGAATATTAAGTTTCTTAAAACAGTTAGATGTTTAAAGACCAAACTAAGTCTTAAAGAGCCTAAGCCTATAGCTCATCCTAGAATGGAGAATCTAGCAGAGGCTACAAAAAACATAAATGAAAAACCTTCAAACTCAAAGCTCTGAGAGAATTCCAGTTTTTGAAGTATTGTGAAGTTTTTGTAAGACTACGGTTTCAGAAGCTTATTCTCTTTCCTTAAGGCATTGTTAGTTGTTGAAAGCTCTTCTTTCGACAACTAATCGTACTCTTTTCTATACCTGTAAGCCACTGAAAACGCAAAAACTAGCAGGATGTTCATATTTTTGGTCAAATATAAGATTTTTGTTTCCAGGTCATTTGGAAGGGGTTCCAAATGAAATATAAAGATTAAAAGGATACAGATTATCATCCTCTTCTAGTTTTTGAGGCAGATGCTAAGGCAAGAAGGTTAAGTGGCTTTTCAATTTTTGGTAAAAAATTGCTTATTTGTCAAAACAGGATTTTGAATTGCCTTGTCATCACTTTGAAAATTATTGAAGATGTCATATATTGTTGAAGCTATTGAAGATTGTTGAAGATTTAGTTGTTAAAAGTTTGACCCTTAAATTAGGATTTGATCCTACATATCATACTAGTTTTGATTTTATTCTATTTTAAGTATTTCAAATCCATTTTTATAGGATCTGGAACTGTTATGTAAAGGCTATAAATCCTATGAATCTTAGAAAAAGATGGTGGGATGGCATGGGAATTTCCCCATCCATCATAGAAATGTTTCAAAATCTGTAAATGACTTTTATGAATGAATACAAAGGCACTATATTTCCAGATTCACATGTTGTGTTTAAGTGGTGAAGTTTTTCCCTGATGTAACTCGTTACTTTCCTATTTCACATGATTTTTATTTCTGTATTGTCTATGAGAAGATAATGTGCATAATTTTTTCTTAACTTCCTGTGATGGATCGAAACAATATTTTTGTTTTCTTCCAATTTTGAAATGTAGAATTCAGATATACTCCGCTCTAGATTTGAAATGAATTTCAATATATTCTTCCTTTCCCATTTTATAAGCTTAAAGGATCCACTGGCATGATTATCCTACTTGGTCACATTTTGTCTTAGTTATTCATTCATCAATCATCCTTAATATTTGACTCCATTTTTCCCAATGGTCCTTTTTTATGTCTCAACCAAACTAGTTAAAAATCCATAAACAAACCCATGTTCTGCATAACTAGCCTAATATCCTATTCCCAAACAAATCTAAATTTGACAGAGAGATCCCTCTTTGAGTCTTGGAGGGCTAGATCCCTGACTCAAAGCAGTTTTGTGGTTACCCCTGCCGATTTCCTCCTCAGCCTGGGAAATTATAGGGTGATAACATGACCCATTGCCTATCGTCATGTAATGCAATCTCACTTGTATAAAACTCATAATTTTTTCATGTATATGTTCAGCATCATTATGTTGCTGACGAATCTCACAAACTAAATTAGAAGGAATTGCAGGTCTCAGACATGGGGATCATCATGGTTGAACCATTACGCATATTGGATTGTAGGGTCCAATAGATCAGGAATCATATGGTATACCAAGTTAAGGTCCAATGGGATAGGTATATCCTAGGATATACTACTTGGGAGGATGCAGAGACCTTATGATGAGATAATCCCTCACTTTTTTTACCACCTCAGGACAAGGTTTCTCAAAGGTTGAGTGTATGTAATGCCACATTTTGACTTAGAAAACTAGAATCACTTATGGCCTAATCATATCGTATTTTCTTATTAACTATGAAACTATTAATGATACACTTAAAATTTCAGACATATGGACCTATGTGAATGTCAATACTACGAATGTTTATCATTATTTGAATTATGATGGATATTATGCAACCTACTTCTAGCTTGAAAATTTTGAAATTTAAAGTTGTTGGTACGTGGATACCGAGTTAATGATATGATTAAATGCATTTACATGATAATAATGGATGTATATGTATGAGTTTATGTTATAAACTAATATGAAGATTAATGGGATATAAAATAGTCAAGGGATAATGATAATAAAGGGTTGATGTCGTGAACATCAACCATGAAAAAACATGGTATGAATCTTTGTATGTGAAATTATGTTGGTTCAAATGCATTGCCATGATATGTGGAAAGTGTAGGTTTTTCATGTAGAGAGACTGCCTGAATTGAATATACAATGACAAAATCCTAGCAACATAGTTCTATTGTATGGTCCGTGATAGGGTGTTGACCCTAGTTCTATTAGGACGGGTGGAGGCATTTCCCACTATGTATCCTTTGAAAGATGGAGTCATGAGAGGACAATGTTAGATCACACTCCCCTATATGTGTGATGATGACTATGAGTTTCCTTCTAGGGAAGCTTGGTCAAGGTAGTTTACACTTCCTATTACGAGCTCTACTTAGATTTGGGTTAATATAGTTTATGCTCTAGGATATTCCAGCAGAGGAATGATAGGGATGACAGATGGAAGTAGGTTATAGAGGAAGGATGATTAGAAGTAGTTCAGAGTGTATGGACTTTTAATGTTAGAGCAGAACTGCTTGAATTCCTCTTGTTTAAATTTTTTTTTGCTTAACTGAACTACAAATATCTAAGTGAATGTTGATTGTGTTAAATTATTATAATTGAAGGATTCTGTGAATATTTTAAATGGTTTATTATTCTTTATGAAATGAATGGAATTGTTGGTTGGATTGGAAGCATACATGAATTGCATTAGATGCGATAATTATTTTCATTACTACACATACGATTCTTGTATCTTCTAGCTACGCATACATGCCTTCCACATCTACACTAGTATCTATAAGTGTTTTAAATTGATGATGTTTATTATTTGATATGGATGTATGAATCATGTATTATTACCCTTGTATTGTAAATTACTATAACTTCAGGATGAATCTTCTTGAAGGGAGAGTGTATGTAACAACCCAATTTGATTATATTATGAACATGATTTATTGAGGTAAATGAAATTTATTATTGAAATAATTATATTATAATCATTTTATTATTTATTATTTTGAATTAAGTAATGTAACAAAAGGGAGGGGATTATTTATTATATTAAAGGCAAGTGAAAGAATTAATGAAAAGATAAGGCATAATGGAATTGAATGGGGGGGGGATTCTAGAGATGAAGATAAGGAATAAGGGGTTGGACTTGGGAGATGATGGATTTTTTTGTTGTAAGGAGAAGGAGAAACTAGAGGAGGGAAAAAGGCTCTCAAGGTTTCATCAAAACCTGCACAGACTATCTAGCTAAAGAAAGTACAAACAAAGCTTATCAAGAAAGGAAGAGAGATTCAATATGGAAGAATGAGAAAATATATTCACACTAATCCAATGAGCTAATCAATGATGATCATTGTGATACAATGAATGAGTGGAATACACTCATATAGAGGAAAGAACATTCCATATTTAAGAAAAACAATCAAGTAGTTAGTTTTCCTTAGGAATGCATGCATGCATAATAGTGATGGTCAAAATAGAAAGTCCTAAAATAGAACTAGTTAGTTAACTATCACTGAATCAGTGTGTCAAAAATAGAAATTTCTCCAACGCCCCCCTTGAACATCACTATGGAGTAAAAATGAGTCCCGACAATTAGGTCATATTAGGTACTAATTTACAATGCAACTAATGAACACTGAATAAAAATGAGGAAAGAGGGAAAACAACGTGGGAAAAAAACACCCCCTCAAAAAAAAATGCATCAAAAGAAGAAAATGAAGCTTATAGGAAATTGTGTTCTTCACTCCAAGACAATCCCGCAAATTTTGCAACTTCTGATCACTGAAAGTCTTCATGAAGATGTAGAAATATTTATGTATATGATGAAGTCCTTTGGAAACCTGTCTATCCTTGTACCTCTTGATCCTATGGATCCATATGCACCTAAAAATATTCTTTTATGGTGGAAGTGGAACCATATCCCAAGTCTGATTCTTTAGGAGTAAGTCATACTTCTCCTGCATGGCTTCTTTCCATAATAGATTTCCCACTACCTTAATGTAAAGCTTTGGATAATAATATTGAACCATATAGCAATGAATGGGCATTGCAGGTTCAGAAGATGAAAGTACATGAGAGGGATCCTTGTGGTGATATTGAGTTCTCCTCAAATCCAATGGATTCCCTCCAAGGACACCTTCTTCCTGAAGTGTGATTTGTGCCCTCTTAGGAATATATTGAAGCTTCAACATTGGATTCTTATCCGACTGTACTACCTGCTCATTTCCATGTACAAAATCTGAGTGTATGGAATCATCTCTGATGTCTGAAATTGATGGAAGAACAAGAGTGTCTGGATGTTGCACTAGAGGTGCATGTAAAGTACTCTCTTTATGTGTAATTAGAAAAGAGAAGTCATCTTCATAAGACTTAGTGAATTTATACAACCTTAACCTGTGATCCACCTCACTAATTTGAATAATAGAAATGTCATCCATGTCAAGTACAAAAACTTAATCTAATGTAAATTCAAAATTTTTACCCTTCTGAGTGATCTGATAAACTAAGACCAGATTTATAGAAAGATTTGGAACATGCAAAAAATTCTCAAAACTACCATTGTGGAGTTCCACTCTTCCCTCTCCTGCTACTCCTATTGGAGTATTATCCCCCATGAGAATAGGGGGTTTTGAGAATGAACTCAAAGAAGTGAAAACTTCCTCTTTTGTTTTCATATGGTCTGATGCTCCATAATCTATAATCCATGAATCATATGAGGAATTTACTGCAACAAGAGCATGATGAGAATGATGATTACCTTTCTTAGTAATATGATATTCTTCCTTATGTTTCTTGACTCCTCATGGAATAAAGTTTCCAAGGTTTTCTTGTTGAAGTATATTTCCCATAAGATCAATTTGTTGCTTCATGCATATGCATTCTTCATGATTTGGTTTATTGCAGTAAGCGCACTGATTTCCCGTCTTCTTATTCTTGGAATCTGAAGAGTCTTTGGAACATGAAGAATCCTTGAAGCGTTTGCAACATTCCTCCTTATTTTTTTGTTTCACTTTTCCATTCTCTTTGGATGATCCTTTTCCATTATGCACGGTGAGTGCATGTGCTTTGGGATCCTTGATTAGGAACTTCTGAATGCGTTTTTCCAACTCATGTATGAGACAATCAATGAATTAATCTATGGTAGGCATCTTCCAATTTGTTCCCATGATATATAAGACATAATGGAAAGTGGAGACATAAACAACATATTCTGGTCCTAGCATAGCCAAAATTGTTAGAATAAGTTGGTATACTTGTGTATATTTATAAATACCACAAGATGGAAAGCTCAATATTAAATATTTAAACTTGGTAAATAAATCCTGCAAATTATCAAAAATTTTAGGATCCATGGTATTCAACTCTACCTCAAGCATATTACCTCTCATCTTATCATGCTTTCCAAACAAATTTTCGAAGGTGGTCCAGATCATGTTCAGAGTCTTGCATGCGGAAACATGAAACCATAAACTAGATTATATCAATTCAAGAAGAAGTATTGTGGCCTCATCCTTTCTGCTTTCCCATCTGGTCTTTTCAATTTTTGATATAGGTTTTGTTTTTGTACCCATCGTCAAGTTGTATAGTCCTTTCCTTCTAAGATGGAATTCAGCCTTGGGATTCCAATCAAAATAATTGTATGGTGTGAGGATTACCACCAAGTTTGATTATAGAATAGGTGTTGTATCCATTTCTCCCACTCTATCTGAGAAACCCTAGAAATTTACCCTCAATATGCAGGTGAAAAAATTGAGAAATCACTGCAGAAAGGGCACATAAAATGGAAAATTAGTATCAGTTTCAGGATGTAATCTTTCAACTTCATTTCTGAGAAAATGGTGAGGAATTTCGCAAAATGGTTGAAAACCCACTTGCATAATGGACCGATTTACTTCTCATGAGGGTAATTTCCTCAAAACGTTAATATTTTGGGAGAAAACACTGCATAAAATTGGCACTTTAAGAGGTGGTCATTCCTTTCCTTAAGACACATAGCGACCAGGTCTTAGTGGTCACCCTTTTCCAGTGTATAGGGAGATACCCTTCCAGAAGGTGGTCACACCTAGATTTGACGAGGTGATCACACCTTCCCTTGAGCCACATAATGACTAGGTCCTTGTGGTTTCTCTTTTCTAGTGTATAGGGAGCGACCAGATTAGTTTTGAAAAATTTGCAAGACTAGGAGCGACCGGTCCCACTCTGATAGTGTAATGGGTGCAACCCTGTCTATTACATGGATTTCACTCTCATACCATGTCAATTTTTCATCGAAACCTGCACAATAGATCTAGTTAAAGAAAGTACAAACAAATCTTATCAAGAAAGGAAGAGATATTCAATATGGAAGAATGAGAAAATGTATTCACACTACTCCAATGAGCTAATCAATGATGATCATTGTGATAGAATGAATGAGTGAAATACACTCATATATAGGAAATAACATTCCTTATTTAAGAAAATCAATAAAGCATTTAGCTTTCCTTAGGAATGAATGCATGCATAATAGTAATGGTCAAAATAGAAAGTCCTAAAATAGAACTAGTCAGTTAACTCCCACTACACTATTGTGTCGAAAATAGAAATTTCTCCTACAAAGGTAGTAGGGATAATTTGGGAGAGGAGGAAGGGTGCAAAATTTATTTGTGGGTTTTTACTAGTGGACCGGGTTGCTAGGATTTTGGGCTCGGGGGGCAAGAAATCTGATTTCCTAGAGCTAGGGAGTCAAAGAGGCTTTGTTCTTGGCAGGAAGGGAGGTCACAATTCAAAAAGTTTCAGTTCCAACATCACAAGGCATTCAACAACAAGAGGAAGCAAACAACAACAACAAGGACAATATTCTTCTTCAAGAGGTCAATTATAAATTATCTTTGCTTGAATTAAAATTCACTATGTATTCATGAAATTTATGTCATGTAATTGATTATGGTTTTATTTGCTAGTTAAAAACAAAGAGAAAGAACTTAAATTTCAAACTTCATAAAATTAGATTCTCAACCTAATTACACCGTCAAAGTTTAACTATGAATCCCTGGGAAGGGTTTTACAACACTCCACCCAAAAATTATTATTAAATTTTATTTTCTTATAATAATTTGCATGAATGTCAATTTCATCTTTAGTGAATTTCTAAAAATGGAAATTTTTATGTATATGTATTTGTTTTCTATTTTATTGTAATATAAAATTAGACATATTTTTGTCTACTTGTGTGCTCATTATGATATATGTTCAATGCAATTATCAAACATATTTGCATTTATTTATGTGTGAATTGTGGTATATGTTTAATATGATTATAGAATATCTCTTTCAATTTTAACCTAATACCAATGTTAAATTCAATACAACAATTTAATCATTTTTTTGTTTTCTAGTTTGTCTTATTTAAGGGACTAGTTTATGGTTTAAGAAACTCTAGTTACATGCACGACTAGCTGGTGGATTAAGAAATTGCAACCCAAGGACATCTAATAGAATAAAAACCTAGAAATCTAATAATACTAAAAGGAATTTAACAACAATTTAATTTTATTGAAATAAAGTAATAATTGTTTTATTGTTATGTATAATTATAACATTAGTATAAATCGGGTGGGTTAGTTCAAGTAGATGAGTGATGTTTTTTTGCTCGAATGAGGTTCTTGAGTCATCCCTACCTAAAAGTATGTTCCTAAGAAAAAAAATTGTAACATTAGTATAACTATATTTTCTATTTTTTTTTAAGTAACACTTTCAAAAGGCCATAATTTCCTTTTCAATGTTTCACAAATATTTAGTTGTTATCAAAAAAATTTCAATTTTACATTTTTAATCATTTAATCATTATGTAAACTTGAAATTTGTTTTCCAATATAAAAATGCATTGATATTATTTGAGTATTAATGTTACTTATTTTTTATAAAAATACAATAAACACATTTATACAAATGTGGAGCATAATAATTTCGAATATTATTAAATTGGATCTTTTAAAAAAGATATTAAAATACAAACTAAACTTAACACATGCTATCAATATAAATATTATCAAATTTGTTTTTTATATATGAACTATGTATTGTTATTACAAAATAAACAAGTGTTGCATAATAAAGTAATGCCTTCAAAGTGAGATTTTATGATTTTCATTAACATCTAAGCTTCACGTGAAATCTTTATCTATATCATATTTATTTTTATTTTACATGTGAAATGCGTTGTAATGCCACTAATCAATGTTTTCAGCACCCCTTAGTAACTTTTAATTTAGTAAATTTTAATTGCATCAACAAAATGGCATAACAAGCTGGCATATGGAGGCATCTACTCACTAGACATTCTTGCAATGACAATACAGTACTCAATAGTGCATTGTACGGTCAATTCTCATTATTTTTTGTTTTTATTAGATATGGACAAAAATAGTCTTTCAATTCGAAAAGAATCTGTTGTTCAAAATACAACTCTAACAATTTAAATCAATTCACAAATCATTTGATATAATTTTGAATCTATACAATTGTAATTTTATTTCATTTGTCCTATTGAAATGAAAAGTCTATTAAAAAACCAAAAAATTCACCAATATATTTGGTGAATGTAAAGGTGCTTTCCAAATTAATGGAATTAAAAATTTTAAAATAATATCTTGTATACTTTGTTTTTAGTTTTTAATAATTATTTTAAACAATTTTAACCAGATAAGATTGTTGGAATTATAATTTTTTTCGTAAAAATTGTAATATAGAATTTGTTTTAATCATATTAATTTGTAATATCTAAATTGGTTTTTCCTATAATTCTATCGAATAATCTATTGGAAAAAATTTATTAACCTATATTTCTTATTTCTTATTTTCCATTTGATTAATCTATTGATTAACGCTAAAATTGGAAATAACGCTCTTGATTCCCATCATAATATTCTTTGATGATGATCAATTACGTAGAGTGAGTTATCCCTTTTTATTCCCGGGTTCTCTAAAGAATTCTTGCATATAAGTGATTGGTGGAACAATTGCGGATGTTGGAATATAAAAAGGCAGGATCTGAGAGTTTTGGGAGCTATCATTATAGCTCCCTAGATTCTATGAAAAAATATTATAAGGAAGTTTTGTTTCAAATTATTTGAACTTAAAATATTTAATTTTACATGAAATAGATAATTCACTAAAATTACCAACCCTTAAAATCAAACATTATTTTAGCAAAGATAATAAACATTAACAACAGAGAAAAGAAAGCAAATAATCTAAAAAAAATAAATGTAATGACCTGGTATGAACAAATGAAAACAAAAGTGATTGCTCAAAGCCAAAATACCATCCATGAAAAAATCAACTCATCCCAAGTTAGCAAGTTAGCCATATTAAAAGAATTTGATAGAATTGAATTTTAGTACGTGTACATACTGCATAAATTACTAGAAAGTGGAAGCATCCTATAAATTATCTAACACCTTAGTTACAAATCGTTCACAACATAAATTGAACCAGAAAGTAATCTATAAAATACATTGAAAGATAAATAAAAAATAACTTAATAAAAGATAAAATATACGAGGCAAACAAGCACGGTGAGGCTACGCTCACTTCTTAATTATTAAACGAAGACGGATTACATCCTTATATAGGAAAAGACTCTCCCGAGTCGGCTACATGCAAACCATAAGACAACTAGACAACTGACTATGAACTGAGAACTAACTCTTCTAACTGGCGCTTACAACTCGCGCTTATTA
>SNQJ01S0009724.1:221936-234258 GCA_010110895.2 Picea sitchensis | reverse complement strand
GGCACTTATCATTCTGATGTTGAACTTGAACAGGTGAAGTTGAAGCTTCTTGAAGGAATACAACACTTTGGAAGATGATTGGTCTGGAATAATCAAGAATATGAAAGGTAACTTCCTTGTCATATCCAAGTCCTGTTCTATTCTTATTGTAGATGATTTATTCCCAAGGTCTGATGATGGGCTTGGAAAGAGTATCATCAACCTGTTTCTTTGAAATTCGTGGAAGCGGATTTACTGCATGTTGATGAATCATTGAAAAGTTTTCTTCATTAACCTCAAAAGAAAACTCTTGAAAAGTAGGTTCATGAATAGATTCAACTTCGTCTGAAACTGATTCTGAAGTTGTATCACTTTGTTGTTCCTTCACTGGTTGTTGATTAAAAACATCATCATCATCATCATTATCATCATCATCATCATCCTTATCATCATAGAGAGGGTTGTGTTGAACAAAAACTAGTTCATAACACTTCACTGGATGATGATTTTTGAGATCTATCAACTCATCATTCAATAGTTGGGATTGAGATTGAAGAAGTCTAACTTTAGCTTGCGTCACTTGCAAAAAAGTTAGCACCGATTGAAGAGTTTCTTTTCTTAATGTCATTGTGTTGTCTTCAGTGGTGTTTATTAGAGTGTTCAATAACTCTAATAATTCACGACTTCGCTCCATTTGAACACGCTCACTTGAGCTTCTCGTTCACTTGCACTTCTCGCTCGCTTGAATTTGTTTCTCGCTTGCTTGATTTTGTTTCACGCTCGCTTGTACTTGCTTTTTTTCAAGAAGTTGAGGGTGTCGGATACTATCAAAAAATCACCCAAACTTGTGATTTTACAATGATTTAAATTTTAACCACTCAACCTATAGACTCAATAATAGAATGATACAAACAAGTTGTGGGTTTCGGGTTCAACCGAGAATGCACCCAAAAATTACAATAACTTAATTTGATTTGACACTTACAAAAAACTTTTGCAAGTAGTAAATGATCTGGAAATTTTGATGCTTAACAATGCTTCATTTACTTGAATTTTCCTTTCAATGATTGATGTAGAATCATTGTTGAATGTTGATGTTGACAATTAAAATGCTTGAATGTTCTTCGCAACTACTTGATTGCAGGTGCTTTGATTGCATGTGCTTGATTGTATGTGCATGAATGGTATTAATCATGTGCATTGATTTCATTAACCTTTTTTGTACTCCATGCGTGTATGATAATGTCAAAACTAGACATAAATCAGCTCATAAAACAACTATGAAAAAATCACCAACACACACCACACAAGATGTACCTAAGATCCCCTTATTCAATTTCGGGCGGATCTAGGACAGAAAGAAAAAAACTCCAATTTTATTATGAGTATCTCTTTTATGATCACAATACAAATATAAGCGTTCAATGGTGTTCACTTCCTAATTCAACTTATAAGAAGAACCCGATAACTCCTTTTTACAAATTTGGACAAGCACTAAGCCTACTAGCATTTTGCATATAAGTCTTCATAGGCAAAACATGGGTTTAAAAGTCCTTTTGTTTTACAAAAGAGAAACATGGTTTCTTATCCAAAATCTTTTAAACCTTTGACAAAGCTATAATATGTCATTGCAACATCTGTATTGCAACACTTCCATCTCTCTTTTGGTACCCAGATGGAGTTTAATGAAAACTTTGGTGTCACGATGGCCTGACAAAACTTTGAAACTACCCAAATATTTATATGTTGAGAAAATCAAGGAACTAATTTGTTCATGAGGAGGATGATCATAGGCCTCTCAATATTTGTTGAGGATCCTATGCTAGATAGTTGCTCTTGAATTGCATGCTTAGACTAGCGTGTCCCTTGCTCTAGCGCTCATAAGAAATCGGGTGGAAATTGATTAAGGAAATGTTAGAGATGGCAGCGCTACAAAATCTTTGAATCTTTGAATTCGTTTTCCAAAGCCTGATTCAATTTGGCATAGGTAGAATTTCTTTGCCAGGGGCCGAAAAAAGTTTGCAGAATTCAAATTTATTTGCCAATACATTGAGATGGATTGTGATACGCCTATAAAGTTCATATCGATGAATGTTTTTGCTGGACAAGAGAGCCTAACAATCATTTGACCTCAATTTCCTCTGCCCAGAAAATTAGTCCAGCAAACAACAACGAGAAAGGGAAACCAACGAAAAACTCTCTAGAATTCAGAGAAATGACACCACCCTGGTAGAGTCCTATTATCTTTCACCAAGTAATGAATGTACTCGGCACTAGTGGTTCCAGGGTTCACTCTAATTTTACTTTCATTTGATCGAAGTCTCTGCACTTTGGTGTCTCGAATCCAACCGCATACACTCTCTCCACAAAATTATTTCACCAGATCTCACATCTCTGGCAGCACACGACATCGTCTTTGGAAACTTGGACAATTATGACCACTTGTATATATTCGGTGTGTAAAAGTTCACGAGAGATTTCTTTTGCAAATAGAGAATATATTGGAAATACATTTTCCGTGGAGCCATCGCCATTGATCATAAATACTATAGAAATCACACCAAACAAAGAAAAAATACAGTCCGCAAGTCACACGCACCAATTCAGAAGGTTGCGTGTTCGTTTCACATCGGGTTCACCAAATATTGCGATGAAATCTCCATAGAAACTACATCCAAAACCACCTTGTTGTCCCCGACAATCCGGGAAACCTCTGAATCCATCCAGTACCAGACGACTTTTCTCTCCTGGAAATCAAGCAAGCCTATGAAGCTATCATCCCAGAGTGGATACAGCGTGGCAGCGAGCAGTAAGCAGTTTTCCGGCAGCCACTACAGCTTCCCAGGGTTGCCCAGCAGGGTTGACCAGATCATGTTTTTCATTTTCATATTTGTTCAGAAAAATAGAAGAGAGTAACTAGAAAGTCCCATATGCGGATACCTATCTACACCTCTCTACCACTAGGTAAAATCTCAACTCGCTTGCTCGAGAATGCCTACAAATGCAAGGGACCTCCGATGTGGATCGAACTCCATATCAGATTGTTGTCATGTGTAGATCATTTGGAGAAATTTCATGCAAACCTTGTCTTGTGGACATCCCATGGATCATAATAGTGAGTAGTAGAAAGAGATCTACAATCCGGATGATAGATAGATCTGCAGTCTGAATTTTAGATCTCTATGTTCCACCAAATTTCAAATTGCTGGTTCAAATGCAGATTGAATGCTAGAAATCACTGGAGATTGTTGATGTTGCGTGTTTCTGGCAGATCACATGGATCGATGAACATCGATGGGAAGATCATTAATAAGGAAACAGATCCACGCATTGAGTGCTAAAATGTTGTGAAAACCTATTGAAATGCTCCTATTTGAAGCAGATTGTTAGCATGAAAAATCTTCAATTCTCTTTTGTGTGAGAAATCTATAGATCTGAACATATTTCATTGGGTACTCACAGAGTCCAAATGACAATGCAAGCGGAGGATAAATAGAAAAACTCAGCACATCTATTTCTGTTGGTGCAGAAGAACTAAAGTACAATATGATTTATACAAACTCAAAAACATTGCAGAAATTAGCTTACAATCCTCATATATTATCAGAACAAGATTGCATTACCATCAAAACAAAGCTAATACATCGATGGCCTTTCTATAAGTTGAGTAGCTGATAACAAATCCCAAACCTCTTTCATATATGATGTAGCTTGTGTGCTAATTGCTCCTCTTTGGCTGCATGCTCTCGTTGCACCTCATCTTCCATGGTGAAACTACCATGGATCTCAATATTACCAAGCCCTTAAGAACTATATTAGCTATGATACCAATTGATATAATATAGACAAGAATAACAACATGGTGGAAAATGATCACTAGCCAACTCTTAATGTATTCACTCCAATGTTACATATTTATAGTACAATGGGTGATGCCATCTCATAGAGAGATTTTCTCTAGATCCTAAAATCATGCATGATGACTAGGCTAGGCAATCTTAACTAACTCATTAGTCATCACTTGACTATATATTGCTAATATCCTAAATGAATAATACAAATATAGGTGACAATTTAGACTTAGTGATTGGTAAAGGTAAGCCATAGGCTAACACTGGGTTTTCTCTCAATTCCTTTGATTTTTTTTGTTTCAGTTGCTCCTCTGCTTTTCTTCTAGCCTTGGTCTCTCTAGCTAATCATTTGGCCTCTACTTCATTAGCTGGTATTCTACCTTTTTCCTCATCAACCAATATTTTAGCCTCTTCTTCATATTTATTCTTTTGAAGGGATTCATGCTCATCTTTGACATCATTTTCCATCTTTATTCTTTCTTCATCGACCTATTTTGTTTAGTATCTTCCTCATATTGTAGTCTCTTTTCCTCTAACTCTTCTTCCCTTTTGATATTTTCTTGTTCTTTGGTGTTCAATTTATCTTTCTCTTCTTGAAACAATCTTTGAAACTGGTCCAGTGTAATCTTCTTCATTGCTTCTTGCTGAGATTCCAGCTCTTGTTTGGAAGCATCACTAGGTATTTTTTGCAAAACTTCTTCATAGATTTAACTCATTTGAGGTAGCCTTCCTCAAAATAAACCACATTTATGTTAGAATGAGTGAGACCTAGAGATCTTACATGGACAACTGCAATTTCATGTGGGTCATGACCTTTTGGCTCTCCAAGGAATATGCATACATTTTTTAGGGCTTCTGATTCATTTCTAGTATTGGGGCCATTAAATAGGGTTTAATTTCCTATGTGGATGGGAAACAAAGGGAATAATGTTTTGCTACTGTTCATGGAAAGAGAGGTGACCCATGTTCTCATGGTTTGATAAGCAATTTATCTCATTAGGAGATGGTCTAGGAGAAGTTAAGGTAAAATATGTGGGGCCCTAGTGGAATCATACACCTTGATGTATGAGTAGTATTTTCCTAGTTACCAGTCTACTACCCCTTCCATTCCAGTCCTGGCTTCAATAGAGATTTTGTTCCTTTGGAACTCATAAATTACGGTATAAAGAGGGGCGAGGAAGTAGTTATATATATCATAAAAATATCTTTTGTAATTTATGTTCCATAATTTAGATCAATACACATGTATAGGGGGTTGGTCCTAGTCCCAATTCCACCCGAGATCAATAAATTGTACAGAGGAACAAATGGAATCAATCAAGTAGGAAGACATATAAAAGCAGGGATTCCTCATACGTGTAATATTTTTCATGTGGGGACATATGTTGAAATCCAATATATCTACCCAATTGAACACCTATCCCATTTTAACAATGGAATGGGCCAAGGTTAGCCAATCTGTCGGAAAATGGGTGTTTTTTTTCCTCTCCATATAAGAGGTTCAACATAGAGACCAACATTTTGTATGGTGCTTTGAATTCCTATGTGTAGACTATCTTTGAGATTATTTTCCTCATCTATCCATTAATGTTTTATTAATTTAGTTGGAGCTTTATTGGTTTGAGCAAAACTTTTAAAGAATGGATTGTTGAGAGCACATGTAGGTGTGGGTAGGTGGTACCTTGCGTTGATATCCTAAGGCCTCAAAGATGCTACTCTCCTTTCATTCTTTCTTGCGATGGTTGCAGTGTTCAAGTAGAACTGCTTAAAGGATGACTGAGTTTCTTTTTTGTAGGGAAATAGGGTCGACCGAGAAGCCACTAGGTGATTGTCTTTTTTTTGTATGTTCTGGTATATTTCCAAGTTTTCGTCCTCTGGAGAAAAATATCTAGTGTTGAAAATCCTGTAAATATCGTCATATCTGAGGATTTGGTATTCACCAATGTCATGGGTAATGTCTATTACTAGAACCTCTTTTCGAAGAGAAGAAGTTATAGGTGTAGAGGTGGATTGAAATTAGACAGATTCTTTGGATCTCCTAGTATTCTAACTTGTCCTGGTGAAATGTTGTCTGTTTACTACATCACCCGAATTAAAACATGAATTAATTCAGAGAAAATAATGAAGCAATTTCAAGGAGACAAGTAATTTTAGAAAATATATAATACCTACAATTCAACTGAAACAAATGGTTTCAGAGTATTACATATATAACCATGAAGAGGTAGAATGCTTTACCAACTTATGAAGGAAGATATAGTGTAAAAGAGGGTTTAGGGTTATTTCAAGTGTAATGAATCATTTAATTGTGCATTAAACAACCAGTGTAACTGGACCATTTAAACAATTTGAACACGATCTCACCATTAATGTGATTTGGGAGGTTAGAGTGTCTGAATATGTGTATCGATATCGTGGGGGAGGTGTATATTTGAAAAAATGTGACTATAGGAGTCATTTCCATCGGATAGGGAAAGGTTCATGAACCATTTCCACTTTGAAGGAAAAGGATCGAAGAATATTCCATATCCCATCTTGCGTTGCATGCCAATGCGATAGGAGTGTAGTTAGGGTAATCGATGGCCCCATCAGAGTCATCTCATTGGAGGTAATCGATACTCAGGTTCATGTATACTTTGATGGAAGGGTGTCTAAATCATACTCTCATTTTAACCTTGTTAAGAACCGAATACTTGCATACAGAAACACCCCAAATATTCAAAGAAAAATATAGAAGAACCACACTTTATTATAAGAAAACTCTTGAGGTAGGGAAACACCATACAATGGATCCTATTATGGAAGTGATCCTCTCCTGTTCACTTTCCTCTTCGATGGGGAATCCTCCTATTGAGATACAACTCATAATACAATACTTCTCTTCATCTCTCATTACATTGCTAAAACCCGTTTATATAGTGATACCAACCATCTAAAAACATTCTATAGGTGGAACCTTGTAGAAGTGTAACCTTCTAAGAAGTCCTCTTACATTTATTATTTCTAACTACCATAGTAGGAATTATTTAATACTATAGTGGATCTAGTCCACCTTACATTGAATGGCCTCCACTATTGTCACTATGGGCCCTACAGGCCCCCCACTACCTGTCTAGCTACCTAACATTCCATCCCCCTTATGAAAGTGTTGTCCTCAACGCTTGATGTACAACCATACACCATGGTCCCATGAATAAGTGTGGACCATAGTGATAAAGTAGAATAGAGAACCAAGGTCTCATGTAGAAATGAAAGCCACCATACTTAAGTAGTCCAATCACCATTGTAAACTGGGGTCCCATGTCTAATTTCTCATGTCAACTCCATACAAAAGATATATGAACTCAAGAAATAGCTGAAAATGATGATCCAAATAGCTACATTGATAATGGGGATCCAAATATGTAGATCCCTCCATATCCAAAAAATCATCGGAATAACACACTGGTACTAGAGAATATTCAATAGTATTCATAAAAGGCTATGGACTTCTCCCCATAATGTGCTTTACATCAGGTGGAGTAGAGTCATCAAATAAAAGATGAAAGTAGTTATCATCCCAGAGATTACAATTGTCCATATACCAAACCTCACAATATTCATCATAATCATACCAAGCATATATTTCTTGAGTATATTATGATGTGATGTCAATGTACATGAGATTCCTAATATATCTCTCTTGTCTTGCAAGTCTTATCTCTTCAATAACTTCCATATCACGTTTAAATTTTGCATTGGAAGCTTCTAGTTTGCATTGTAGGGCCATGAGACAATGAAAGTGAATATCCATGGGAAACACAACATATAATATACTAAAAGAAAGCTATGAAAATCCTATATCAATGAAACTAATCTAGTAGTAATCTGAGCATCCTGTGAAAAGTTATGAACTATGGAGTTCTTCCTCCATCACGAAAACCCTAAAAAATGGATGATTTTAAATCAATGATATCTTCACTTCCGAAGGTTCGATTTGGGTGATGTGTTTTTTGAAATTAGCTATTTTTGAAAGAGGAACTTAGGTATGTAATTTTTTTGGAAAATTTGGCCCCAATGGCTATAGAAATTAGAAAAATCATGTGGTCATCTGAGGAAAAAACCCAAAAACAATTACACATTTTAAAATGTCGATAACTCCACTTCCCAGACTTCATTTTAGATGAAGATTTTTTTTTAAATTGTTTTTTTTTATAAGAGGAACTCAGATATACAACCAGTTTCTAAAGATTTTTCACAAAAATCTACATAAATAGTCTAGAATGTCATGGCCCCTTTTTTCCTTTGAAAAATATGCAATAAATAATAATAAAAGAACAATTCTCACAATTCCTTCCAAGGAAATTGATTTGATACCACTTGTTAAGAATGAAATACTTCCATACATAAACACCCCAAATATTTAGAGAACAATATTGTAAGGTCCCCGATAAGGTACGACTCCTACGATGTACAATCGGTAAAAGCACCCTTATTTTTTTTTTATTTTTTTTTTATTGTGTGTGTGTGTGTAGGAAGGTAATAATGACATTATACTCAACATCGCAACACAATTCCGAACACGACACATGCAACTCATGCAACAACAACATAACAACCTAACATAAAAGAACATCAAGCACCTGGAAGTAATGTACAACATTCAACCGACGATGAATAAGAATGACTACTCGCTCGTCCTACCCTGCAATGGTTAGGACCTCTAGGACACATAAGCAACACTCAAGCCTAGGTTCCCATCATTTTTGACCATTTAAGGTCTCAAGGATAGCGATTGTTCTGAGGAACAAGAAGGTGTCTACATCCCACCCGACACAAGCAGACCAAGCCTACTAAGCTAAGGAAAATCATCCTAACAACCCCACACACCCAAAATTAATTACACAAGTAACTAGAACCCTTACAGTGAGCAAACCAAGCACATTAAATGTTTACAAAACCAAGAACAAACATTAATTAAAATGAACAACAACACCCTCAACGGGAAGCGCAAGCTAAAAATGACTTCGTCAACAACCCAACCATTAATCAAGGCTAAATGGTCAATATCTATGATTTAAATTGGCGTTAATTACAGATCAATTAACCAGTCTAAATCCCATTAGTCAATGAGTTACCAACCAAACTTAACATGAATTACGACTCAATTTAGTGAGTCTGAGTTACCAATTAGGCGATATCTATAAATCCAACTAACATCAATTACATACCTAATTTAGCAAGTCTAAATTTGCAATCTAGTCTTTAATCACCATACTAATTTTAATATTTATTACAACCTAAATGGACAATTCTATATTAATCCGAATCCCCATCCAACTATCCATAAACTAGAATAACAACATTAACATTCTTAAAGTGGAATGCTACCATTAGCACTTATGAACAATTAAACCTCAACATTAGTCTAGCTATAATGATCGAACTAACAATGCTAGTGGTCTACTATCATAGAGAAGGAAACTGCTAACTATTAACATTGTTGTAGCAATTTAATAAGGTGATTACCATAGCAGTTACATGACAATTAATATGGCATTAACAAGATAGTTTACATGACTGTTTTCATGATAATTAATATAGCAATAACAAGGCATTTAACATTCTAGTTAACATACAATTAATATAACATTAACAAGGCAATTTGCATGACTGTTAACATAACCATTCATAGCGCAATAACCAGGCGATTTATATAACTGTTAGCTATTTAACTCATTGTTGCATTTAATCAATAGAAGGAATCTGCTGACCATTAACATTGTTGTAGAAATTGTTCTGGCAATTAATAAGGCAAAAAATATAGCATTTCATATTCCAATTAACATGATAATCAACATGGCTAGTAATATTGTTGTGGTAATTAAAGCTTGGCAGTGAGAATGTTGGGTATGCATTCAATGTGAAGGAGGGTAAAAGGGACAAAACAAAACTGTAGAAGGACCAACTCATGGTCACTAAAAAACAACTCAATCAATGATTAAGGCAAGTTGTGGTCATTTAACAACAAACTCAGTGGTATACATAGTAAAAACTCAGAGATAAAAACACGATGTAATCAGTGATGGAATCGCTTGGATTTAGTGAATAATACACCATCGATTCAGTGGTAAAACATGGTGTAAACTCAGTGATGAAAACACATTGAAATCAGTGACAAAACCACTTTAACTCTGTGGTATGAATAATATAAACTCAGAGATAAAAATGAGTTGTATTCAGTGATAAATCACTTGGATTCAGTGATGAATACACCGTGAATTCAGTTGTAAATCGTGCTGTAAAATTAGTGATAGAAACACTCTGAAACAAGATGAAAACGTTGGTCTAAATAGTCCATTTCTAAATTCCAACCGTGGTCATTCACAACAAAACGATCACCAGTTTTGAAGGCGACTTCATGGGAATTTAAACAACATTCTATGTCAATCTTTAAAAGAAAAAACGTGGGTAATTTAACAACAATCTCTTCACATTTTAAAGGAAAAAATCATGGGCATTTAAACAACAATGTATGTCAATATTTAAAAGCAAAAACGTGGGTAATTTAACAACAATCTCTTCACATTTCAAAGGCAAAATTTGTGGGCATTTAACAACAACTCAGTGACGTTTTGGATGGAGAAATCGTGAGCATTTAAACAACAAACATAGTCTCAATTTAAAATGGAAAAACATATACAGGGACACACCAGAAGGAGATTCATGGCTATCTGTATTTAAAATATGTAGAATGATGTGCCCAAAATGCACTAGAAGGAAATTCATGTTGCCATAATCATTTAAAAGGGATAAACGCTGGAAAAACGCAGACATGGAATTGAATTTGTTTTCCATTGCCAGGATACCAATACCACACAAACAAGAATACAAAAACGTTTTTCATTTCCCGGACACAAATATAAATGCAGACAGGAAATCAAATAAAAATGTTTTTCCATTTCCAGTATACCATTATAAAAATGCAGACTTGAAATCAATTAGTTTTTTTTTTCATTGCCAGGATATAAAATAATAAAAAAATGCAGACATGAAACCATTGCGTTTTTCCATTGCCAGAATACCAAAAAATTGTAGACAGGGAATCAATTCATCCTTCCATTTCTATAACCCCAATACAACGCAGACAACTAAGAGAATGAAATAATCTAATGGGAAAGGTCATGGAATGATTGCAGGGGTTCTATTAGTAAAGGCATAGAGAAAACCAACCAGGACACCAGATAATTCACACGCGGAGGTCGTTTCCAGATGGCAGAATCAACAATCAGCGAGGGACAAACATCAAGGGTATCCGACTAACAGGTTCGTCCTTCGCTCATCATCCTCGCACAAAAAAATAGGGTGTTGATATCCATAGTTCTTTTAACGCTAAGGTGACAACTGTAGATCAGGCTCCTAGCCAACTGTTCAGGCGAGGACTGATGAGATAGGGACGAAGGATAAACAACCATGAAGGTCACAATCAACACATCAAGGTGATCAAGACGTCTGGGGAAAATGAAGGCCATGGGATTCAACAATCTTCTAGCTAGGCTAAGAAAAGTTTCAGTCATCAATCTAAACAATCAATCTACTTACCTAATCAACATGCAGATCCAAGCATAAAACCTACAACATCTACTATACAAAATGAAGAGAGAGTATTGTTTCATGATCAGCTGCTCTGAGTGACGTCTGCACACTCTGTGAAACTCCCTCTTTTCGACCAATGAAACTTCACTGGTACCTCCCAGCCAATGCTAAGGGTACTCTTCTTCCCCCTTAGCCCCTCGAGCCGCAAAGGGGCCACATACTCACTATCCAGAGATTTCAACTAGCTCCCAGCTCACCTCGCAAGGCCGAGCTATCACTCCTCACCGAGCTGGGTATCCAAACTCCCACAAGTTAAGTCAGTCAAGTGGATATTTCTGCAGCGTAACGTTATGCAAACAGAAGAGATCCAACCTCCATCTCCTCCCTTCAATATATAGAGTTTCTTGGTTCCTTACTTTCCTAAAATCTCGTTTAATTAAGTTTTTAAAATTTAATTCCTAAAAATTCCTCCTCGTACAAGCATCACTCATCCCCTTCATTCCTCCATAAATAAATTAATTATCTTTATATCCCTCACCCACCTAGAGTTACTCCTATAATCACTCCTAGGTGTCCCCAAATTCTCTTACAGGTTGTATTGGCTTTCCCTATTATTAAATTGCTAGTTCAGTTTAAATTAGAAAGCTCTTAAATGGTAGATACTTTACTAAGTTTGACTTTCCTCTTTTTCCCTTATGTTCCCCTTTTTCCCTTTTTATGTTTACCTATTTTCCTAGTTTCTAATATTTTAGATTTTCCCTCTTTCCCCTTTTTAGTTAGAACTCAAAAATGCAGGTGTGGAAATTAACCCTTTTTCCCTTTTCTCATTTAATTAGTATATTTTAAATTATCAAAAATAATAAAACAAATAATTTCCCCTTTTTTAATTTTTATTCCAACATAATTTTTTTTTATTT
>SNQJ01S0009724.1:195940-212165 GCA_010110895.2 Picea sitchensis | reverse complement strand
TTCTTTATTAATTAACTTGAATAATAAAATAATATTGATTTCAAGAAGTATATATAATTGTATTGAAAAAGGTTAAACATATTTTACAATTAAGTATTGAAAATATTGTAAGATGAATCCCATATTTATAAATGTCAATCCAATGTAATATGGTATACAAAATTACAATTATATTAATGTTAAATTTGATGTTAGCTAAATAATAATCATTTATAAATATTTATATACAAAATCTATTTTCCTAGTCTAAACATTTGGTTTGGGTGAATATGCAATGCTTATATAAGGAGGACATGGGTTATGAACTACCATACCCTAAGGTATGTTTGTTTGGGGAACTGCTCTATTAAATGGGGGGCTTGGAAGGTTTGATGCATTTAAATAATTTTTTTGTGGTTCGAAATTGTTTTGAGATTTGACAAAAAATGATATGAGGCTCTCTAATTTAGTGAATTGGTTTTTTAAATTTGCATGATTTATATCGCTCTTAGTGCCTAAGTATGTTTGTTCCTATTATAATGTCAGGTTGAGTGACTTTCTCCTGTAGATTAACAATATGCTCACTCATATTAGCTTGTTCAACTAGTAAGTTGTTGTAATATCCCCTGACAGAGCCCCAATTGTAATTATGAATTGTAAACATGTTTGTTAGGCTGGTGAGCCGAGTTATAATAATCTAGGAGGCTTATGTGATGATTAGGCCAGAGAGCCTAGGACATTAAGGCCATAAGACTGATTTTTGTATATGTAATTATGAAGATCATTAATAAAAATTATAGATCACTGCGTGTAGATCGACCATGAAGAAAGAGTGATGGCGGACTAAGCTCAACTAGCTAGGGAAAGGGATGAGACTGAGAGGCTAGGATAGAGGGGCTAAGATAGAGGGCTTAAACCAAGGGAATATTATAATATATTCATGAAAATGAAAAATACCAAAGTGGGGAAAATAAACCCATTTATCCTAAGTTGTTGTGAAAGGGAATGAGTGCTAAATGGAGTGCATGCATCTCTAGTTAGACAAGTGTCAACCTGGGCACATGCAATTAAAGATCGAAATTTACTCTTTGGGGGGGTTCTCTCCCCATTCTCCCATCCTTCACCTAACTTTCCTGGCCTCCGTCATGGACCTCTACATCTTGGACGCACCTCTGAAACCAGTAAGTCAGGAAGCCGATCTATGTTTTCTGTGAAGCCCAACATATCTATACTTTCCAAAACCGTATTGTGCCTTACCTAATTGTGGTTGATTCCATCCACTGAGCTATATTGAACCTTTGATGTTGTCCTCACCTTGTTGGAACTAAGTTGAAGCTAGTTAAAGAAGCAGGTTGTTAGGCCTGTAGTTGAAGAAGTGTCTTGTCTGGCCCGTGGTTGAAGAGGCAGGTTGTCAAGCCTGTGAGAAGCTCTCTTTAGGTGAGAGAGTTTGTTGGGAAGTGATTTTCTCGTAGAGAGACTCCAGTACTAGCTACAAATCTCTAATATTTCCTGATCAGGACTATTTTCGAGACCCTGAAAGGGAAGTGGAGGATTTGATGGATTGTGGAACAATGAAGGTGCATATTCTTGAGGTGGAATAGGCATGTGGGGAATGAGAGTGCATGAGTAGTGGGCATAAGTAGGCTCTTGGAGAGAGTCCTTCCAGTTGCACTCTGCAGTTTTTCGTAACCTGAGCCTAGTCTAGGATTCCTTTGCCCTGGGTGGAGCATACTCCTGGCTCAGGGGTGACCCACTGCTGAGCATGATGAGAAATGTGGTCTAAGGCTAAGATCTTCATGGAAGGTTTGAACGGAGTCAATGGTATTCACAATCCAAACATAAGTATCAATTATGTGTTTAATGGTGTTTGTTTTGCATGTCTGTGATTATTACAATGTTATCATGTGCTTCCATTGCATGTATGATTTACATTCAATTTCACATGAGTTAGTATGGTAGTAGTATATTTTATTGCCTTTTATTTCATTAGAAATGCATGTAATATATAAATACTCTGGGATGAACAATTAACGTTCTATCAGAGCTTAGAAATATGTTGTTGGTGTTACATGGACCGTCCTGGGTGGTCGATTCAACCACAAAATGGTATTATAGTGAAATTTCGCAGTGGCATTGCTCGAATTGTTGGTGGTTGGGGACGTTACAAATTGGTATCATAACAGAAGAATGTTTCCTGTGTGACATTTCCCTTATTGTGGGTGGCTGGGGACATTACAAATTGGTATCATAGCCAAGGTTTCAACACTGTTCCTAGAGCGACCATGTTAGTGGAGGTTGAAGAAAATGTTTCGGAAGAGAATTGTTGATGAAATGGAAAAAATTGAAGTTTAGAGCTCAGTTTTCGACATTGATCCTGAATTAGGATGTATATGTGGTTATGGAATCAAAATCTCAGAGAAATGTTTTATTGAGAAGGACAAACTTTGAATTTCATAGCATTCCAGAGTGCCAAGAGAGCCCCTAGACCGTGTTGGAAGATCAGGAGGTATAGTGATTCAAGAAAGATAGCATAGAAACAAAACTTCAATAACCGAGGGGGTTGGAACTGCAAGGTTTGAATTTGATCCATCAGATCAAGTGAAGATTAAGTCATGACCATGAGATCTAATTGAAGGGAGATTGACAATGGAAAGAGATTGCGGAGATCGGGAAGGAAATTAAAGCGACAGTAAGTTGAGATTCCGCAATCCCTCAGGATCGTTGATCTTTCTAGATCAACAGATCAATGATGGATATTGATCCCACTACGGGTGAACATATTTGAATTGTAGAGATCGAGAAGGAAATTAAAGCGTGAGAAAGTTGAGTTTCCGCAATCACTCTTGGTCGTTGATCTTCACGATTCCTTAAGTCACGATTGGCGATCTTGCAAAGTGAGATAAGCACCCAAATGTTAAGCCGAGGTCACATCTCTCAGTCAAGTATACACAAGACAGAGAAAACTTCGTGTATTTCCTATTCGTCAATCCAAACAAGGAACATGTGTCGAGAAGTTAGCTTGTTCAGGAATACAACATTCAGGAGAAACAAGGTGTGAATAGAGTGGAAACTCCTGAAGTTTTGAAGCCGAAGCTCTGAAGTCTTGAATTATGAAGACAATCCGGACTGTTCGTCGAAGGATATGTGTGTCAGAGGATCAACTTGTTTGAGAATTTGACGTTCAAGAGAAATGGAGTATGCTAAGGTGAAATATCCCGAAGCCCAAAGTACTGAAGTGACATGGCCTACTGACATCACTAGGGATGACGTGGACACATGGGATGTGTGCCACATGTCAGTGAGTTAATAACCATTGTAATATTGAAATGTAGTTAGAATGTGACATTTATCACCTGCCTGATTGGACCTTGTCGGCTTCATGTTCCTTACCATGTAGCGCTCCTGGAGGTGGCACAAGGTAGTTAAACTTGGTGAAGAAGTTAGCTGGATTGGGCTCGAATTAACTTGGTCACGATCTATCAAGATCGAAGGCCGGGATGCATTATGGAGATCCAAGTTGCATGGAAGATAATTATATAAGGCAATCCTGTAATCCAAACCACAGTTTCCTAGGAGGGGTATGTGTCAACGTGGGAACAATTGTGCGATGATCAATGCGTTACTCCAAAATTGTCAACCCATGTCCCCGCAATTGGAATATTATAAAGTTTGATGGGACTTTTTGCTATCTTTTAGTTCAAGCACAGAAAATGTGGTCCCTAGTGGACACATGGCGCTAGATCGTGAAGTCTAGAGACTTGGCACTCCATAAGAAATGGATTCTAATGGAATGGGAGGAAGAAACCCTGAAGTTTCGTAACGCCGAAGTAAAGTGATGCAATGACATCACCGAGGGGACGTGGAAGTATTTGAAAAGTCTCGGTTCGAGAGTTATGGTTTGTACAAAGGTGGAATCGTCTGAAGTCTCAGAGCCTCGAAGCTCAGATGTCCCGGAACCCTAAAGCGCGGAGTTCCGCAATAAATCTCGGTTGTTAGTTGTTGAGAAGTTGTGGACCATTGATCCGCCCCTCTTCGCGAGTTCGTCGATTCGGCACTCCGGGAGATTATTGTGATGTTCTTTGAAATCCTCTAAAGCCCAGAGTACTGAAGCTCCTATGCACCATAGATATCAATAGAGAATGTGGACTGTAGATCCACCATCCTCCATAAATTTTCTAGTTCAATGTTCTGTGATGTTTGTGATGTGTAGAAAAGGAAACCTTCGAGGCTCCGAAACCCCAAAGTTTCAAGGCTCCGTATAAGCGCCCAACTATTATCACTTGGTCACATCCATGGTCCCATGCGAAATAAGGGCTGAAGGAAAATGAGGGCTAGTGCCTGAAAACTGTGTTAAAGAAGGGAAAAGGGGTTAGGAAGCAATTAGGTGGGTTTAGTCTCATTCTAACTTGCATCAAAACAATATTGAAGACTTGGGAACTTTATGACAGGGTCCAACAAATATCTAAGAGGCATTAGCTTATATAAAATAGATCGTTGCATAAGAAGTGCATTAGAGAAGAAGTACAAGTTATAAAGGATCATAGATTTCTTCTCAAGCTCGGAATTTAGCAAGGAAGCCGTGATTGTAAAGGTCTGAGAAAGAGAATTCCAGATTTAATGGTTACATTAAAATAGAAAAAGTACTAGATATGTATTCAAATAGAAGAAAGAAGAAAGAAGAAGAGGGAAATTTATTTATTCTACATCTGAGATTTTTCAAAATTCATTGGATCAGATGTTGGGTTCCATAAAAAACATGGAAACCCCAAATGGAATTCTTGTTTTGGGAAGACAGTCGAGGTGACAATATTTTCACATCAAATGTGAATGCTAGGTGGAGAAATCCATCTACAATACATGATAATGCATGAACCATAAGATCATATGGAGATGCAAAGAATGGGAATAAGGAAGGAAGGTTTTATGGAATATGAAAGAGTTTGGAAATAAGATGTGACATCACCAAGGATCAACCCTACAGATTGGAGATAACACCTCCATTATTACTATCATAATGTGTAGTGGAAGAATGGAATCAAGGTCATCAAATATGGTATGAGAGAATTTGAATATGCATGTCAGAAGGATAAATCAAATTGCTTCAAGAAATAAGTTGGTGTTAACTAACCAAGATTACTCAGAGAACATTACTAGAATTATAATTCGTTCATGCAGAAGCTGAATCAAAGGAATCCAAATAATAATGGAATGTTGAAAATTAATATAATCATAATATGTGATGGAAAATATGCAAAGTAGACAAGGAAAAACTCTTGGATGGAGTCAATTCCATGAACATACTAAGATAATGGAATAAGAAATCATGAGATATAAATCCAACTAATAGGAATGCATGTCAACACTCCAGGGAGGAAAGATAGAATAGTAGTGTATTGTTGATGCACTCCAAAGGTGTGAAGGTATTTCCACAAGATCATGGAGATATCAAGTCAACAATAATTTAACAGTGAAATGACTTCTAGAGAGAAATAAATAAGGAACCAAGAAGAAGAAAATGGTTATATGCATGGTTTTGAATGCAGAGGAGATGGTGCCTGACAAGAACACATATTACGTGACATAGAGCCATGAGTGACAACCCAAGAGGTTGGAGGTATCACTTGAATCTATGATGGTAAGGTAAAAGTAGGACTTGCAGTTAATTCTATGCAGCTAGCAAAAGAGAAGAGGAGAGTAGAAGAAAACCTCAAGTAGTAAAGTATTTCGTCGGGAAAGGGTTGAAGAAGTTTTGTCCTGAAGAGTAAGTGGATGTTGAAGAATCCAGAGTCTATAAAACAACTTGGTTTGGAATTTAATTCATCCAAGTACGAGTTGGGATAGTTGGATCTGAGAAATTAATGAAAGTTGAAGGTTAATATCAACTTAGTTTAGGACTATAAAAGCAAAGGTCGCCAAGAGTGATTTGGCTAGAAATTGCTCGGGGAAGGAATAATCATGCACAATGATGACAGTGGGAGCACAAGAAGATTCAGGAATCTGGGAAGAATTGAAGACTTTTGGAATCATCAAGGAAACATTACACATGGGAAATAAGTTGTTGAAATTGTGGTAGCAACAGTTGAATTGGGGTTGGTTGAACAACCATAAGCATAAAAATAAACTGTTTCATGTTGCAGTGTTGTTGATGATGTTGTTACATAAGGAGGGAAGCAACATAAAAATGAAGTGTTGGTTATAAGTTTGATAAAAGAATCATGAAAGCTTCTACTTTCATTAGACATTAAGGTAGTATAAAATTTATTAATGGAAGTCATGCAGGTATGAGTTTATTACTCTTATTGCATAATTGTTGAAGGGAATTTAGGTAAACATTTCCTCAGCTAGAGTTATTTTATAAAATCACATGATTATATTATTGAATTCATACCACTAGATGTGGTAAAGGATGGAGGCTTGAATTAATTCAAATATTCTTAGCTTTTAATGCACACACTGACATATGAGAATGTCATGTTAATTTGGTTGTGGGGTAATAACCAAATAATTAAAAGATAAGAACTTGTTATAGGAATGAATACCAATAAGCTAGTCATACATGAGACCAGGACATGGTTGGATATGGAAAGGTATGGATATGGAAAGGTTATGAGCCACACAGGTACTAAAACCTTCCTACCTTTAAATAAAACTTAGGCTGCAACCTTTTTGCTAACACTAATGAACACCACATAATTATATTCTTGGTGTATTGTTCAGGTTGAAAAGGAAGGCATCTAATTAATTGGGAAAATAGTAGGAAGTGCGTGGAGAATGTGCCAACACATTGGCTAGAATTCCAACTTATGGATGGTGATATACATGATTGAGATAAAGCACATTATGTAATTCAGTGCAAGGTGCACTGAATAAGTATGCATTGATACTTTCACTCATGCATAATAAGTGATAGAATTGTGTAGTAAATGAAATTGTTGAATGTGTTTTGTAAGTACATGCATACATATTATTGCATGGAAATAATTTTTATTAACAGTTGAAATGTTGTTAACTAATGAAGTTGAGGACATTTCAGGAGTTGCTAGACATTGCAACAAGAAAGTTGCAATTCAAGTAGTCACATCAATATTGGGTACAAAAAATTTCTTGTTCAGAAAAAGAAGTAATGAACTTATAGATATTAATTAAGAACAAGTATATGCATAGAATGACGAGTCATTCTATTTTATAAAATTGTTTGGTTATTATGATTGAATTTCTAGATGCAGACAATTCTAAGTTCACTGCATATGGTTTTGTACATATTGCAATTGAATTATCATGTACAGGAAATACTGACAATTTGTTGGCAGTATGCAAGATGAAGCTTTGCAAGAAAATGGTATGCAATTAAGTTCTTGTGGAAAACCACAAGGAAGGTTTCAATCCTAATATGGAAACAACCAATAATAATTATGAAATAGAATTTCATGTTTTGGGGAAAAGTTGAATTCCCTTTTTGAACTAAGTTTGAGTTGCTAAATGAATTCTTTTATGTTCTCTCATGATAACTACATGTAAGTGATGCAGATGAGACAATATTGGCTAATGTGAGAATGTTGGAAGAAGAACTATTGATAGAGACACTGAAGACCTATAATGGAGAACCTTGGTGATAGGCTCTGGTAGTGGGTTGGCGCTCTCCTTGCGTGTGAAAGCCTTGGAAAGATGGATTGTTGATGGACTATGTAGCAGGGAAAGGATACCTAAGCCTGGAAGGGCAAGTTCAAAAAGGAAGAGGCAACTCAGAAATGCTCATGTCATGGTAGCTTCTATAAGGAGGGTGTGTCAAATGTTACAATGAATTGGATGCTTCTTGAAATAGCTCTATAGACTAGAGAAAATGAATTCCAACTGCAGTGTGAACACCAGAATAGGTTCTTGAAAGTAGAGAACCAGGTGGATAATAAGCTTCCAATACCTAAATCCTGGATCTTTTTGAAGAATTTTTGAATTGTATATGTATAAACAAGTTGCATTAAGGACAATGCAAAAATAAGGGGAGTGGATTGTAATATCCCCAGGCAGAGCCTGAGTTGTAATTATGAATTGTAAACATGTTTGTTAGGCTGGTGAGACGAGTTATAATAAGATAGGAGGCTTATTTGATGATTAGGCTAGAGAGCCTAGGATGCTAAGGCCATAAGCTTGATTTTTGTATATGTAATTATGCAGATGATAAATAAAAATTATACATTGTTGCGTGTAGACCGACCACGAAGAGAGAGTGATGGGGGACTAAGATCCACTAGGTAGGGAAAGGGATGGGACTTAGAGTCTAGGAAAGAGGGGCTAATCTAGAGGGATTAACCCAAGGGAATATTATAATATATTCCTGAAAATGAAAATACTAAAGTGGGGAAAATAAACCTAGTTATCCTAAGTTCCTGGGAAAGGGAACGAGTGCTAAATGGAGTGCATGCAGCTCTAGGAAGATAGGTGTCGGCCTGGGTGCATGCAGTTAAAGCTGGAAAGTCATCTCTTTGGGGGGGTTCACTCCCCATTCTCCCATCCTTTGCCTAACTTTCTTGGCCTCCATCGTGGACCTCTGCATCTTGGACGCACCTCTGAAACCAGTAACTCAAAAATATGACATGTGTTTCCTATGAAGCCCAACATATTTGTACTTGCCAAAATTGTGTTGTGCCTTACCGAATTGTGCTTGCTACCATCACCTGAGCTATATTGAACCTTTGTTGTTGTCCTCACCTTGCTGGAACTGAGTTGAAGATGGTTGAAGAAGCAGGTTATTAGGCCCATGGTGGAATAAGCGGGTTGTTGGGCCTGTGGTTGAAGAGGAATGTTGCCAGGCCTGTGAGCAACTCTCTCCAGGTGAGAGAGTTTGTTGGGAAGTGATTTTCTCCTAGAGAGAGTCCAGAACTAGCTACACAACTCAGAGAATTCTTGATCCGACCTGTTGTTGAGACCCTGAAAGGGAAGTGGAGCAGTCGATGGACTATGGAACAATTAAGGTGCATATTCCATGGGTGGAACATGCATGTGGGGAATGAGAGTCTAGGATTAGTGCGCATAAGTAGGTTCCTGGAGAGAATCCTTCTAGTTTCACCATACAGTTTTCTATAACCTCAGCCTAGTCTGGGATTCCTTTGCCCTAGGTGGATCTTACTCCCAACTCAGGGATGACCCACTACTGAGCGTGATTAACAGTGTGGTCTCAGGCTGGGAGGTTCATGGAAGGTCTGCACGTTGACGGTGGTCTTCCCAATCCTAACATAAGTATCAATTTTTTTGTTTAATGATGTAAAGAAAGGGGGAGAGGGAGCATCCTTGATAGAGTCCTCTGTTGGCCTTGAAAAATTTCGATGGTCATCGATTTATTAAAGGGAATATCCAAGGCGCGTTGATGTAGGATTTGATCCAACTAATGAATTTTTCGGAGAACCCATATGCTTTGAGAACTGGAAAAAAAAAGTATGCTTAACTTGATCAAAATCATTCGCCATGTCAAGTTTAACGAACATTTCCAGGGATTTAGATTTCTTTCTAGAATGTATGGCTTATTTCACAAGGACAATGCTATCTATTATCTATTTTTCCTTTAAAAAACCACCCTGGTTTTCTGAGACTAGCTTTGGAAGGAGGGGCTTGAGCCAATTTGCGATGATCTTGGTGAGGATTTTGTAGGAGGAGTTACAAAGGGAAATGGGATGGAAATGAGAGAAATTCGAGGGGTTAGATTATTTGGGTATTAATTCTATAAAGGTAGAATTTGTGGATCCTCTGATTTTCTGTTTGTGGAGGGTATAATTTAGCATTTTATTCAAATCACGCTTGATAATGTCCCAAAAGGATCGATAAAATATGATTGAAAAACCGTCAGGTCCAGGAGCTTTGTTAGTATCCATGCCCCAAACTTCTTTGGCTATTTCTTCTTCTATTATATCCTTGATTAGTTGATTTTTTTCATGCTCAAAGACTACACTTGGAATGTTGGGTATCATGTCAAGAGCGTCTGCATTTGTTTCTTGGCTGCTAGGTTGCTGGTATAAGTTATTGAAATGGTCAAAGGACTCGTCTTTTACTTGATCAAAGGTATTGAGTTGCTACCCATTATTTGAGGTAATCAAGGTGACTGTGTTTTTATTCCTCCATGTTTGTACTTTCTTATGGAAGACGGAAGTGTTTGAATCTCCGGCTTTGATCGAGAGGCTTTTGGATTTCAGTAACCAATGCTCTTCCTCTTTGTGCAGGGAATGATGAAGATGTTGATGTGCTTCTTTTTATTTATTGAAAAATGCATTTGTTACTGTCTCTTCTTCTATCTAAAGTTGTACTTTCATGATTTGCTCTATCTTCTCTTTCTTTTCTTGATGTGATGGGGTAAACGAAGTTTTCACCCAATTTTTGAGTGCTAGTTTCACTGCTTTGATCTTGCTTTTTCAGATATAATTTGGGGATCCAGAGAAGGGGGTGATCCACACATTTTGAACAATAGGGGGGACGACTGGTTTTCTGAGATAGAGGTGGTTGAAGCTAAAAGGGAGGGGGAGGAAGTTTTGGGGATTTATGAAGTTAAGAGAGATTGACTTATGATCAGAGACAACAGACAAGAGGATAAGAGAGGATATGACATGGGGGGAAACAAGGAAATTATTGTTAATGAGGAAACGATCTAGACGGGATGTTATATGGCTACGGCCAGATCGTTTGTTGTTCTAAGTGTACTTTCCTTTGGGAGGTTTGACATGTTGCATGTCCCACTCTGTGATGAGATCATTTAGATTTACAGAGAAGAGATATCTGACTTTACTACCTCATTTTGTTTCCCCTGGATTGAGGTGGGTGTTGAAGTCTCCCCCAATTATGAAAGACGAGAGATCGATGGATTTTTTGAGCTATGAAAGGAAACTCCAACAAGCCATTTTGTCCTTGTAGGAGTTGGGCATGTAGATATTAACTACATAGATGATATTATCGTTATCCTTATTTTTTAGAACAGTTAAAAGCCATCTTTGAGTTTCTAGAGTTACCTCAAGAGTCCAAGTTTGTTCGTCCCAAAGAGTTGCAATTCCACTAGAGGCTCCTTGAGAGATAACAACTACTCTAGTTGTAGCTTTGAAAACTTTCTTTGTTGTTTCTAGAATGGTTGACGCCTCCATTTTGGTTCCCCGGAGGAGGATAACTGAGGGGTTGTCAATTTTGTTTAGATATCTTAGAACTTCAGATTTAGACTTGTTTTCAAAGCCCCTACAATTGTAGGAGAGAATATTCATTGACAGGGGGTGGAGGAGGCTCGACTTCCATGAGTCGGGTAGTCTGATCCTTTAGTTCCTCCTTTTCATGATGTGGTGTACATGGAGTTTTCTAGACATTGTTGCTTGCCTCGTGCCTTTTCTTTTGAGTCTTCTTCCTCTCTAACTTCCTTATTTGTTCTTCGACCTGACTTTCTAGGATTTTTTGGTGGAAGTTCTCCTTCTTCCTCTTCTTGGTTGTGAAGTGATTTTGAGTGGGGGTATTCATTAACTTGTTGTTCTAATCCTTGTGTGTCCTCCTCAGAAGGATCATCTGAATCTGAATCTTCTTCTATTTTGACTATGGCTGGGGTGGAGAGAGGGTTCAGACCCAAATCTATTGTTGGGGGGGTTCTATGAAGAGGATTCTCCAAGCGGATCAAAGGGGTTTTGGATGGGTGGGGGGGAGATTGGAGGGAATGGAGGGGGATTTTTTTGGATGGGAATTGGGAGGAGGGTTTTGACGCGAGGACTCTGGGATGGGTAGAGGTCCAGTGGAGCCAGGTCGGTATCCTGAACCTTTTTCGTTGTTGAATTTCTTCCCGTCCTGCAGCCACCCTTCCTCTTGTTGTGTTGCATCAACTTCTAGAGATTTTTTGTTACTCGGGAAATTTCTTGCAAAATTACCATATTCGTGACATGAATTACATTTTAATGAGAGCTTCTCATAATCTAATTTATGAATCTGGGTCCAGTCATTTAATTTTAGCTTGATTTCTTCAGGGAGCCCTTTTTCTAGATCTACTTCCACACAGATCCTAACACAAGAGTACATACTAGATTTAGGTTCATCCCTATTGATGAAATTTCCTAGGGTATCGCCCACACCTTTTAAAACTTCATCGCCCCAGCAGTGAAAAGGAAAATGGAGAAGTCTCACCAAAACTGACAAAGATGAGGGGATATCATTTTCTGGGTCAAAATATGGAGTCCATTTGTTTAATTAAACCCTCTTGGGATGAAAAAGTAAGGGCCATTTCTGAAGATGAGAAGATATCTGATTTATGCTCAAAATAAAAGATATAGAATCTGTTACCACATAAAAAGTGATTCATGCATCCTTGAACCAAGGGATGTCAGTTCCACTCAATCCAGAGGTCGATATGTCGAGGTGAATGCCATAGTCCCATGAACTAGCCTACAAACGCTCTGGATGCAAATGAGAGAGCCTTTATTCTCACTGCGATACAAGGGATTGCTACTTCTAGGATCTGATCTCGCTTTTTCACAAACTAAGAGGTATTAGGTCGCGAGGTGGGAGGGCTCAGTGAACCCACAAGCACCTTGAAGGCGACGACCTTGGCGAGGAAGTCTGGGGGGATCCGGATCTGGGACCGTCGAAGCCATGAGGGCTGAGAGAATGGAGGAAACGACAAGGGCTAGGGTTGTAGACTGATGATTAATTTTTATTGTTAGAGTTATGCAAGTAAGTATTGGTTAGATTATTTATTTATTATAATAATCGAGCTTATTATTATGCTTAGGTTTTGTTTATAACATTGGTTATCATTTGGATTAAATTTTTAGGGGAGAGCCCTTCACTACCAAATATTTAGAGCTTCTCACCTTCATAAGGAGGTTATACTCGGAAGGAACATTATGTAATAATTTCTTTATGTTTCAAAAAATACAAAATGTAATGGGAATGGGAAGAGTAGGGAAGATGTAGAATTAATAGATGAAATTTTTTGTAATTAGGAAGGCCAGCGGTCCACCTTCAGGTACTAAAAAAATTCAATGTAACCTTAGAAGAAGGTAGGCTGGAGAACCCAAATTAGGTATTGTATAATTCGTTATCAGACTCAAAAACAAATAGGAAATATCTCGGCTTGTTGTTGTATTCGTGAAAACAAATTACTTTTTTGGTATACACATAGAGAATTACTTCCTTGGTATACAAAGAAATAGAATTACTTCCTTGGTATACAAAGAAATAGGAAACAATTTTGTTTGACATCAATCCTAATTACTTTCTTGGTATACAAAGTAATAGGAAACACTTTTGTTTGATATCAATTTCATTTGTTTTTTAATGGAATCATTTTGTTAACCATATTATTAAATATAAAGAGATTTACATTTGAATTGTATTTTAGATAATAAATTTAGAGTTATAAATTATAAAAAAAAATCACTCCTTATCTCAAATTTATTTATGAATCATTATTACACATATTACAACTACTTTATATTAAATTTATTTATGAATTATTATAGCATAACACAACTTCTTTTACGATAGAAATAAATAAAATATAAATACCATACAATAATTTAAAAGTTTTGGTGAACATAATAAATAGATGTATTTTGAACCTAATTATTAATTATTATTTTAGGCAATACACCTTTTTCACATGAACAACTAGGGGAGCTGTGAAGCAACAAGCCCCTGCCTCTAAGTAAGAAAGAAAAGGAAGGTTTGATAAGTAAGAAAGAATTTAATATAAACATGTTTCATGTCATTTCCACACTGCAATGGAGTGAGAGGGATTTAAAATTTAGGGTTTTCGACATCGTAGGACTATTGGCAATTAAATCAAGAACTTACTGTAAGTTGCTATTTTTCCATCTCATTCATTTCCTCAGCAAATAATGTGCAATTAATTTTTCCCTGGGGTTTGTTATATTATAATTTTGAATTAATTGCAATGGAGTGAGAGGGATTTGAAATTTAGGGTTTTCGACATCGTAGGACTATTGGCAATCAAATCAAGAACTTACTGTAAGTTGCTATTTTTCCATCTCATTCATTTCCTCAGCAAATAATGTGCAATTAATTTTTCCCTGGGGTCTGTTATATTATAATTTTGAATTAATTATAATTATAATGTATCTAACAATGTATATAGTATTCATTGGAGAACAGATTCCAATGAATATATACATCTCTTCTGATGGTTCCCTTAACACCTTTCACTTCTTAAGAATCCATAGTGATATCTAGCTTCCAGTTGTAGGCAAGGAATTCAAGAATTTCACCACCAAAGCTAGCAACAACTTCTAGAGAATACAAAATATATGTTCACACAGTATTGATTACTCCTTAACCGAGAGTGATGAGTTGAAGTATTTGCTTTAAGCTCATAAATATTGTTTCAATGAAGTTATCTTACATTTATATTATTGCCCCTTTAAAAAACAGAAATTCAATGTCTAAATTAATGTTACATAATGATACAATTTCTATATACAAACACATCTGCCCCGAGTGCATTCACAGTGGATCGTCCTTCCATCTTTGAAGCGTTTTCCTATGTGCTCCCTCAAACAAGTATCACTGTAGCTTTTGATTCAGTATATAAACAAGTTTCATCTTCGTGAAAATATAAAATATTTGGCATGTTCCCTGTATAGAATAATTCCTTTGAAAAGTTCAGTTTTTGTAAAATTGTATTCATAACATGGAGTATAAGCAACAACGTCTATCTCTTTTCAAAAAGAGTTTGCACCTTGGCATTTTCATATATATTTTTTTGTTTTTACGTTCCATATTTCTCTTTATCATTGTAGATCCTGAAAACATTGCAACTTTTCTTGTAGATCCTGAAAACATTGCAGATTTTGTATCGGCTTTCTCATGTAGAAAGTATTATTGCATCAATCATTAGATTTTATGTCGACACTAACTCGTATGCTTTATTTTCTCCTGTCTCTTATGATTCAACCAGATCAACAATTGATCTGTAAGATGGGACTAGTGAGGATGATTACTCGTATGCTTGCTTTTCTCCTGTCTCTTATGCTTCAACCATATCAACAGACAGCAACAGCAGTTACTCGTATCTGATAGAATAGTCACTTTGGATAAAGATAGTAGCAGCAGTTACTTGAGTCCGAAAAGTTATACTCACAAAAGGAATGGGCCAAGGAAGACTATAAACCCATCTTTCGATAAGAGAAGAAGGTAGGCACACCACCGGAAGTGAGTTTCAAGAAAGCATTACGAAGGATCCGTCACTCGTTTTCTAGACTAGCTACTCGTCTTGGGAAGGAGTCTATTTCTAGCCCAACGTTTTTAACTCCTTCCATAAATCTCGACACGTGTGAGGAAATCTGTTTTTAACCCAGATATTTTAACTCCTCCCATAAATCTCGAAACGTGCGAGGATATTTGTTTTCAGCCCAGCTTTTTGAACTCCTCCCGTAACATTTATGCATTGTACCTTGTGCCTCATACCAAAGTATCATGGCGTTACACTTATTTGTAAAATTAATAATGTGATAGTTGAATCCTCCAAGTAGCACATAAGCCTGTTGAATCCTCCAATTGTCAAATAGTTCATGACCTTTGGACAACCTATTGTTCCCGAGGTTCAAGCTCAAACAATTTCTTCTTTTTCCAGTTATAATTTCTCTATGATCAGCTTGGTTTGGCCAGCTTCAGTTTCAACTGGTGTAATTTTCCTGGAAAAGGATACTTGTCTCTTCATTTTCCTGGTAACATATGATCGAAATGTCGCTGACATTCTTCTTTCATGGTTGTATTCGAGACTAGAATATATAATGGTCGGGTGAGTTTTTGGTTTCATGGATGTTGGTGATCTAATGGTACTTATCATGTGCAAGATGTGCAGTTTCTAAAGAGAGCGCAGTGTCCTGACATGCGTTCATCTTGCTAATATTGAGAATGGCCTTTGTTGTTAGGTAGCGGTCGATCGGGAGGACTTGTTTTCTTAAGGAGTCCAAGAAAATATGGAGAATGAATCAGGGTTACCGCTTCAATAGAATGAACCAGACTTGTTTTCTTAAGGAGTCATCATTTGCCCAAGCTTCAATAGAATGAAGCAGAGCTAGCACAAGGATTATAAACCACAGCGCCTGAGAGCTCAAGATTTCTCTTATATAGTAGTAATGAGAGCTCATGATTGTTCTTAGCCAACAGTAACAGTGCAGTTCAAATTTCTTGTTCAGTCCCAATTCAGAGGGAAAACAAATAAAAATCTATTCAATACTACTTAGCTTGCCTATACTGGTGGGAGTAGCTTCTAGCATAA
>SNQJ01S0009724.1:166699-195930 GCA_010110895.2 Picea sitchensis | reverse complement strand
AACTCCTTCCATAAATCTCGACACGTGTGAGGAAATCTGTTTTTAACCCAGATATTTTAACTCCTCCCATAAATCTCGAAACGTGCGAGGATATTTGTTTTCAGCCCAGCTTTTTGAACTCCTCCCGTAACATTTATGCATTGTACCTTGTGCCTCATACCAAAGTATCATGGCGTTACACTTATTTGTAAAATTAATAATGTGATAGTTGAATCCTCCAAGTAGCACATAAGCCTGTTGAATCCTCCAATTGTCAAATAGTTCATGACCTTTGGACAACCTATTGTTCCCGAGGTTCAAGCTCAAACAATTTCTTCTTTTTCCAGTTATAATTTCTCTATGATCAGCTTGGTTTGGCCAGCTTCAGTTTCAACTGGTGTAATTTTCCTGGAAAAGGATACTTGTCTCTTCATTTTCCTGGTAACATATGATCGAAATGTCGCTGACATTCTTCTTTCATGGTTGTATTCGAGACTAGAATATATAATGGTCGGGTGAGTTTTTGGTTTCATGGATGTTGGTGATCTAATGGTACTTATCATGTGCAAGATGTGCAGTTTCTAAAGAGAGCGCAGTGTCCTGACATGCGTTCATCTTGCTAATATTGAGAATGGCCTTTGTTGTTAGGTAGCGGTCGATCGGGAGGACTTGTTTTCTTAAGGAGTCCAAGAAAATATGGAGAATGAATCAGGGTTACCGCTTCAATAGAATGAACCAGACTTGTTTTCTTAAGGAGTCATCATTTGCCCAAGCTTCAATAGAATGAAGCAGAGCTAGCACAAGGATTATAAACCACAGCGCCTGAGAGCTCAAGATTTCTCTTATATAGTAGTAATGAGAGCTCATGATTGTTCTTAGCCAACAGTAACAGTGCAGTTCAAATTTCTTGTTCAGTCCCAATTCAGAGGGAAAACAAATAAAAATCTATTCAATACTACTTAGCTTGCCTATACTGGTGGGAGTAGCTTCTAGCATAACTTCTATTATGTATGTACCGCCTCTTGGCTATTTTTACGAGCTATCGGACCCCGATTTTGAGTTTCACGACTAAACATTCAACCAACATATGATCCACTACGGTTTCGAGCATCGACGAATTATTCTGAGGGCATCACACGCTCGTGTCAATAGATCAACAAAATAATAGAAAAAAAGGCATTTGCTACGTTTTTCCTGCTATCTCCAGGTCAAAATTTCACCATAAAAATGTTCTGCCGCATGGCTGACCTATCCACAACTTCTTCGATAAACATGTTGTCTGAGATCCCTCGGTGTTTTTTTCTTGGAACGTGACTGTGTTTTGTATGGCAATTGAGAAACCTAGGGCGTGTATTCGAGTGTCGTTGAGTTATAAACAATTAACAATGTAAGAAACAGTCTAGGCATTAACATTTGACCCAAGGCCTAATATTCTTACTATCATGGTGTCCGCTTGGTCCGATTTCAAATTTCTTCACCTTTATTTTCTTTGAATTATAGAATATATAAAGATATCATTGTTTGATGCACTTAGGGAGCCTGAGCCTCTCTGAACTGTCTCTTTAAGGAATACTATGCGGCAGAGGGCCCGAAAGAACGACAGTTCGGGATTAAGATTTGTAACCCTATGGATTTTGTAGGTTTACAACATAGTATAGTATATTTGATTTCATACAATACTGCTAATTAAAACAACAAAAATGGATTTTGCAGGTACACAAATGGATTTTGTAGGTTCAGAGACAGTTCCAAGCACTTTAGTAGCAGAACGAGTGGGAGATCTAGACACTTTAGTAGGAGCGTGAACATGGATTTCAAAGAAGCATATGTTGCAAAGAATACAAAGGGTCTCACCTCTTTGGAACTCCGCCTTTAGAACTCCACATTCAGACCTACGGCTGCAAAGAATACAACCTGCATGTGGGTCGATGAAGAAGATGCAAAGAATACAACCTGCATATGGGCCAATGAAGAAGATGAACAGACTGCAAGGAAACTGCATATGCAATGAAAACGATAAACGGACTGCAAGGAAACTGCATAAGGGCCAATGAAGAAGATAAACAGACTGCAAGGAAACATGCATGAGAAACATGGACCGAACAACATCCATAGTAAAGATGGTTATAGTACTCGCAAGAGACATGCAAGTGACCAAGTGGAAGTGCAGGTGGAGAGAAGTGGAAGTGCAGGTGGAGAGCAGTTTTGACACTCACCAAGATGGAGGGTATTCGAAAGCTCCCCGGGGCCATCTTAAGCATTTAATGTTTTGAATTAATGTTAGGGTGAAACTTAGCATTAATTTACATGACTTCTTTCATATCTATTTTACCTTCTTGTTCTCTAAGTTTGAATTTTACTTGCCTTGATATGAGGCTAAATAAGATGTCAAATTTAAAATTTAAAACTTAGAGAAAAGGCATAAAAACAAGTTGGAAAATTGTATAAGACACGTAAAACATTGGGATAAATTGTTGGTTTTTGTGTAATAATAATAGAAGAATAAAAAATCGATTACTAATACTCTCTAGCTTGAAGGGCAGTGACTAATAAGACCTAGATAACTATTTTATTTTTTAAGAGTTATTTATAAGTTTTGTTTGTGGACTATAAGAGATTTTGGTTTAGAAAGTTATTTCTAGTTTAAATATAATTTCTTTATTATTATATAATGTTAATTCAAAATAAAATGAGTTGAAATTTTATGTAAAATATTTTAATATTACATATTTTATTGGTGTTTTTTACATTGTTATAAATAGTCGTTAGCTTGTACTTAAAGTTACATTGTTAGCTTGTAATTCCTTTCATGTTCAATATTAAAAAAAAAGATTAATAATAAAATAATATTTCAAATGTAAGTCGTAAATAAAATGTTTCAATGTACACCTTAAGTAAAATAATCTTATATCATATACACACACTGTCATGTACTCATTCATTCCTAGGCTGGGCACGCTACCTGAAAAACTCACTTTTGAACCAATTTCGAACTATAAAAATTAATTTGAAAATAAGTATGAAAGACTCACATGCATTAATAAAGATCCAGGTTGCATCATAAAAGAGATAAAAATTGTGCCATGTACAACAAATAACCATCATGCATGCACATCATAAATACATATCTCAGAGTTAATTAAATACACAATGGAAAATACATTGTACAGAAAACACAAAGAGCACATGTCTTTGCAAGTAACAATTCACCAACTGGCTGCAGACCAAGAAAGTTCCTCCCAACCATAGACAATGTTGTTCTTTTACTCTCAACAGACCAAGAAAGTTCCTCCCAACCATAGACAATGTTGTTCTTTTACTCTCAACAACAGGTCACCCCCAAGAGAGAGTTGTGAATCCATAAGGATAGGTCCTAGGACAAATATAAAACACACAACAATTGGCTAACTAGCTCTCAGGTTTCCCAACCACACAACAAATCCGAATTTCCAGCTCTATTTCCCCCTTATCCTACACAACCCAAAGAAATGAACATTGTTTTTTGGCATACAGTCCTTTAGGCTCTTCCATTTATGCTCAAAGCTCCAATGCTATTGGTCAGGAAATCACCCTACTAGAAACTCCAAGGATTCTCAATTGTGGACAATTATTTCCAAAATGTCATCAATCTCATGCACGCATGCATTCATTCCCTCCTGTAATGATCACTAATCTATATAAACCATCTATCAATGGCTCTCCTCCTCCATCCATTTGTTTCCATCCCTCGCCCTCCACCCCCCACCCAAGAGCACACGAATTCAACAAGAGTGAAAATGAGGAATTCTAAAATGAATTGATTAACCAAGAGAAATCCCAAAACATCCCATGGGAAGGGTTTATATAATTACATGGAAACATTAACCGCATGGCCTTCCTCCCAAAAAGGTCACGTAACCCCTTTTCTCCATAAAATCAATTATGGGTAAATAAAATATAATAAAAAGACTTAGCCCCTTAATCCCCCTCTCTCATGGAATCATATCCCTCTATCTCTTTTTTCTTTGTCTATCTTGCAACCAATGGTGTATTTTATTAATGTATATGAAGTATTACATTTCCTAGGCACTCTGACCCCTTTTCAACTTTATCGGCTCACGAGCCTAAGTCACAATTACATAATACATTCTAGTTCATAAAGGTTAAAACCAGAGTGTTACATTCTCATCCCCTTATTTAGGCACTTTCCTCGGTGCACAACACCATTCCAATGTTATTAACATTACAAATCTAGGCTCTTTGGCCTTAATCCACATAGGAAATCCAACCAACTCTTATATACATAGGAACTATGGCCTAAAATTAAACATGTATATATATTCATTCCAACCCAAAACATGTATAATGATATTCATAATTTATATTTCTGGCAGCAGTTCCAAGAAAAAACCTATGCTTCCCTCTCAGCCTACACAACCCAACTAAATGAACCACTTTCTTTGCCCTGTAGTCCCTCATGATATTCCACTTCTATTGAGGGCTGCAGTGCACTCAGCTAGGAAGCTTCAGAGTTGTGGCTTCCTGAATTCCTGCTGCAACAAGTCCACTGGACATTCTTCATTCCATCCCTTCATTATTGAGCTTGATTTCCTTCTGGTGTTCTTTTTCACGAGCTTCCAACCTCAATAGGCAACATCTTATCTGTATTATAAAAATACAATCATCATGAGATATTTTTATAACAATTTCAATCATAAATTTCAAATATGTTTTATATAGGAAAACATAGTTTCGAGGCATGTGCTTCCAACTCATAATTCATTTGTCTCTTGTAGCTGGAAGCATCAATCTTTATTATGGCTTACAACAATGTCATACCCAATACCATTATTATTGTAATTTTCTCAACCTTCAATCAACCAAACCAATTGTTAGCATAATCATGTAATAATTTGTAACTATTAATTTCTCAAATTTGTTTTATATAGGAAAATAAAATTTCCATGCATGATTTTTTCTTCTCATAATGTTTGGTTTTTGTAGCTATATATATTAGTCTTTCATTTAGGCTTACATCCCTTCCATATCCAAGACCATCCTACCTGCAATTTTCCTCAACCTTCACCTAGCCAAACAAGTTGTCAGTATCATGCATATGTATATTTTCATGGAAATAGTTACAAAATTTCACAAAGTGATCTCATAATTGTTTACAACAACAATTCAATCACTTCCATTAATACAACTATTAACTGGAATGAACCGATAATTCTTTACACATGTATTATCATTTAATATTTTATTTCTTCTATCCACTAATATTTTTATCACTTTGTTCCCTTGACAATGGTTTTCTATGATTTATCATTATATAACTACTCCCACCTGCAACTTCCTTGTTGCATTATATAACAACTCCTGAAGTGTTTTCAACTTCATGAGTTAGCAATACTCACATTATTTCAGTTGTTATCATAATCATTTTTATTTTATATAATATATACTTGCATTCACCAAAATGCATTCAATAATTCCTGTAATTGTAACATTTTTAATAGATCCAAAAAGTGATCTTAGAATTGTAACAAACAACAATCAAATCCCCTTCAACCAGTATTCGTATTAAATATAATGAAACTATCCATTATTATGTATTTTCAGCACCACATGCTTTTAATAATGAAACAATTAATTACTAAATAAAATAAAAAATGATGTGCCAATACCCATGGCCACATCTACACAATGCATTCATGCATTGACTACATAATACTACATAAATATGGAATGCATTCCTCCACGATGAGTTGGAAGGCCTGGCCAATGCCTCAACACATCATCCACACACTTCCTACTGCTTGCCTGACTATTTGGATACCTTCCTTTTCAACCCAAACATAATACCAATAATATAATTCTTAATTTGTCTCCAGTTTTGACAAAGAGGTTGTAGTCCAAACATCATATATATAGTAGATACCATTGACCACTCACATAGTGTTATAGCCCTTCCATAACCAACCATTTTATGGTCTCACACATGCCTAGCTCTATGGATATTTATTTTTATAGGAGTATGTTTCTTGAATTAACCTGGTTATGATCCCATAACCAATAATAACACAATAAACAAATGGAAATATATATGAATGCATTCTAGCATCCATAACAGTTACACGCTCTAGGTCTTTGGCCATTACATATCGATTTAAATCTTGAAAAATTAAGTGAGGGAATTTCTTACCTCAATTCCCTTCAACATAGAAGAAACAAATGCATACCTGGATGGTTGTTATCAAGTTACTTGATGCTACCTTATCAACTAGTATTTGTAGAATCCCACAAACTTCATCCTTCATCATTTTTATCACCATTCCTACCACCCTTATGGGTCTCCACATAGATGGAAATCATAAGCTGCAGCAACATCCATATCTTTAACCATGATATATCATTTATTTCATATACATAATCCATCATTAGTCATACTCAATTTCCATAACATCATTATTTCGTAATAACAAACTATTCTAAGTTCACAAGCATGGCATATGCATATCCAATTATGTGCATATGCACAATTACTCATCCATGTGCACCAAACATTCACTGTCATCATGCCTACTAATGCATAAACATTTTAACTTCATTGTATGTTTCATGCACTCTAGTGGATCTATGTTTCAATTCACTTGTTTATTTATTTATTTATGTTTTAGTTGGTTTTTCTTGAATTCCTTCATATCCTTTCTTCCTTGCATGCTCCCATTTTCCTCATCTGCACTATTGTTTCCTGGTCTGAATACTTTCCAACCAAGTTTCACTTGGCCATTCTGCAATCCAGCCAATGTACGCATTTTCCAGTAGCTCCTTTTGGGTAGCCATATCCAACTTTACCTTTATGAAACATTCAAACACCCTGGAATGAAGTAGAACAAGCATTCCATCACTCTACTACCACACCATTCTTGAATCAAATATTATTACTCCTAGTTTTCCATTAGACTACTTCTTTCACACTTAATCTTTGCAACTGTCTACACCTCTCTTCCTTCAAGGCTAGGAAGCCATATTTTTCCTTTCTATGTCCATTATTGACGTTAGTCACTTAGTAGCTTCATGTCTTATGTTAGGATTCTTTCTTTTGTATTTGCAATTCATTCAGATCCTGTAGATGTTGACTAATACTTTCGTTCCACTATGATTGAATTATTTATCCACTTTTCATTACTATACCTGTAGTTCTTTGTTATCTCAACCAACTTCTACAATATTTTTCATGCGTCCATGACTCTGATATCCAATCCTATACTAGAATTGATTGAATTAAATCTCTAATCCTTATAAATCTGCAAGCAATATTTTTTGTTAGAATTATACATATTATAGAAATATTCCAATTAATGCTACATGTACTTTTTCTACTTAATTCATGAAGAAATATATCATCATTCTCCGAATTATAAGAATTTGATTTTATTCTTCTCTAAGTAATCTTTTCAATGATTATTCCCATGACCCAATCCGATCTCCAAGACGAAAGTTAGGGCTTCCTGAAAAAGTCACTTTCATCCTTTTTGTGCAAACAAGATCTTGTAGCGGCAATGGAATGGTTCTCTGCCAATTAATGCTACAAGTAAATTTTTTTCTTAATTCATGAAGAAATATATCATCATTCTCTGAATTATAACAATTCGATGTTATTCTTCTCTGAGTAATCTTTCCAATGATTATTCCCATGCCCTAAGCCGATCTCCAAAACAAAAGTTAGGGCTTCTTGAAAAAGTCATTTTCATCCTTTTTGTGCAAACAAGATCTTGTACTGGCAATGGAATGGTTATATTCCAATCTTGTCAAACTATTCCACATCCCCTTCAAATTGGTACAAAATTTGAATTCTGCAGAAGCGCTTCCTTCAATCCACATTTCTTGTGAGCGTGACTTGAAACCATGGGCTTATCCACTCTAAGCGATGTTCCTTTATCTCTTTTATCTCTATTCTTCTACACAGGACCTCATTCGAAAGTGTTTGCAAGCTTGTTCACTTCTAGGCCCTCCACGCCTCTAATCAACCCCTTTACCTTATCATGATATTGGCACTTGGAACCAAGTCCTTTGGACTTCAACCTTTGACCATTCTCCCTTTTCGATCTTCCAACTTTCCTAGAGTAAACTTTCATTGAAGTACTTATATCATCTCCATTAGTAGATCAGATGGTTGAGATTTAATCTCCCATGGGATGGATGATCCTGGATTCTCTAGTGACTTCAATGAAATCAATGATCACGACTTGACCTGGTGTTGAGATGGATGATCCATATTTATTTTGGGACTTTGGCGCTCTAGGACTCTGGGATAACACAACTCTCGATTTGTTCAACTTCTCCAGAGTGAAACCTATCGAAGTGGTCATAAAGTGATGATGATTGCTTATATTTGGATAACACCTACTCTTATGTTATCCTTCTACTAGCTTAATCCAATGGCTATGACTTAATGAGATGGACGATTTTTATTCACTTTGGGACTTCGACACTCCGAGAATCCAAGATATCACAAATCCAAAGTTTTTCAAATCCCCGGGAATTATACCTACCGAAGTGGTCATAAAGTGTAGGAGACTGGTGGTTATCAGTTAACATTCCCTCTTAATCTGTCCTCCCACTTCTTGATCGAATGGCTAGGAAGGATCCTACCATATCTTGATCTACAGTTGTCGGGACTTAGACACTCCAGAAAAATATTATATTACAACTCTTCAATTTTTCAACTCCCTTGGATATATAGCTACCAAAGTACTTATGCCGTCCTTCCACTACGATCGATGGTCCGTGTGACTTCGCTACTTCGGCCTCCAACACTTTCACTAATATTAATGTTGGGCATTCCCAAAGGTTGTAATCCTGAAGAGGACATGCCATGCTGATGTCACACATGGTGATGTGGACCCATAGTATGTGTGCTACGTGTCACTCTGAAATGGACATGTTGGGGTCCAAAAGGCCCAAAATTCATGTGACATGTGTCTTCATATGGCACCCCTATCACATTGTTAGGAAAACAAGATCGTAGAGAAATAAAATAAAACAAATACGGAAATAAAACACATAAGATACACAGTGTACTAGAGAAACATATATACGTGGTGCACCCAGTGTGGGCTATGTCCACCAAAGAAATTTCTAGGTCCTTCCTTTTTATTATCTAGCAAAATGAACGGATACAACCTACATCTCAACCGCTATAACTTCCTCTTCTTTCTTTCACAATATACTCTCTTAGAATACAATATTCGTGATAATAAATTGTTGCAATACAATTCCCTCATAAGAGGGGGTTTCCTTCTAGGGAAAAAAACCCTAAAAATAACTTATACCGTCAAATCTACGACCTTATAATGAACGGTCCAGATTGACTATGAAATTACAATATTTTACAAGGCAATTTTTCCCAATATTTCCCTTCAGAGGAGCTACCCCTAAAACCCCTGCCAGGGGAGCTACAAAAATTGTCGTCACCCCCCTGGACCCCCCGACGACAGTTGTGGGGGGGGAATCCCCCCCACACCCCCCTATTATGGAATGGGGTCCAAGCATGACTGAAACAAACCTATGAATTAGGAAGATAATCAGGCTTAATGACCAACAATATCTCACTTGGAGACTGATTACAACAACTCCATTGTTATTGTACCTGCTGGATTATGCTCTACCTTAGACCTAAAAGTTTTCTCATCTTCTCCTTCATGCTTGAAGACCAATTGAAATTGAGTAAGAACTCAGGTTCTCCCTGGTTACTCCCTTTGTTAACATGTTTGCATGATTCTTGATAGTATGTATCTTTTCCATCTTCAAATTTCCATCTTCCAAGACAGAGCATATGAAATGGTACATGAGTTGTATATGATTATTCTTTGAATGGAAGGATTATTTATTTGTAATATGAATGGCACTCTCATTGTCACAGTACATTCTGTTATTCTCATTCTTCTTTCCCAATTCCTCCATAAACCTCTGTAACCAAATCATTTCTTTACTATCCTCTATAGCATCAACATACTTTTCTTCTATTGTTGAAATTGCAAAAACCTTTTGTAGTTTTGAAATCCAACTTATTGTTGTTCCACCTACAGTAAAATAATACCTTGTGGTTGTCCTTGCGTTATCTTTATCACTTTCCATATCCGAATCAACAAATCATTGTAGAAAAGTGTTTGAACCTCCAAAAAATATGTTGCACATTATTTTCACCATCCCTATGACTATTAATGATGTAAACCTATATGTTTCCTTCAGAGGGGTTAGTGGCCTGAATTCCTGAAGAAAGAAGGGAGAAGAACTTTGCCTGAGAGAATAAGTTGTATCTTCCTTTGTAAAAACCCTATTAAGGAAGATTTCTGCAGAATGCACTATACGCAGGGTGTGGTGATGCTTGATTTCCGCACCTTGCTCTAAATCTAAACTACGACATTTCCGCAGGTTGCACTATAGATGGGGTACAGTGATTACTATACGTGGGAAAAACGATCACCTTCTCGATGATTCTAGAAGGAGAAGCTTCTATGGTGAGGTGGCCTCTGAATGGTTTGAATCTTACTCTCTTTCATGATTTAGTGGGATCATCCTAACCTCCTCACCTTATCCACTTCAACTTATAAAAGGAGAGGATCTCTCATGGAGAAAGTTAGTTGGATTGAGCTTGGGTTTTGTAGCTTGGAGTTTTTGGAGCTTGTATATTGGCTTTGATCTTTTCTTTGTCAAGATAGATTGTGAGTAGCTATCAGAACTACAATCTCATAATCTATGGGTTAGAAGTGTGTGGGAAGCAAGGAACTATTGGAAGGAACCTCACAACATCAAGGCATCTGGTTGTATGTTTCTTCCACATTATTTAATACATATATACTTTTCTTTCCTATATGAATGTTATCTATCCATATTGTATGATTCCTTGATCACGTACATAGTTTCATATCAAACAAACTTGGTTATTCTTGTCTTCGTTGGCTTGTGCTTATTTGCAAATATTTCTCATAAACCTCGTGACGAAGCTTGGATTGCATTGGTGAAGTCAAATCTTCAATATTTAAAAGGTATGTTCTAGATCCATTTTTTATTTGATAATTGAAACCTAAGGAAAGAGTAGTGTACTGTCTCATTTTGTTCTAGTTTCGTAGTGAAGCTAGGGGGATTGATTTGTGTCTTCACTTAACAATTATCCTGGTAACAACATAATGTGTGCGTAGAAGTACCTCTCAAATACATGAGAATCCACTTTACTGCCTCACAATGTTCTTTAGTTGGATTGTTCATATACCTGCTTAAAACTCCCATTGCATGTGCAATATTTGGTCTTGTGCAAACAATCGCATAAATCAAGCTTCCAACTGCTAATGAATAAGGTACCCTGGACATGTATTCTATCTCCTCCTTTGTATTGGGACACATTTCCTTAATTAATTTGAAATTGTTGGCCAAAGGTTTACTGACTGTTTTTTCATTCTACATTCTAAACCTCTCCAACACCTTCTCTGTGTACTCACCCTGAGACAGTGTTAATTTTTTATGTTTCCTGTCTCTTATTATTCTCATACCAAGGATTTTATTTGCGGCACCCAAATCCTTCGTCGCAAATGAATTATCTAATTTCTTCTTGAGCACATTTATATCCTTCATACTAGACCCTGCAACAAGCATGCCATCTACATACAATATAAATATAATATAGCTTCCATTTTCTAGCATTTTAAAATAAAAACAGTGATCAAAACGACATCTACTATAACCTTGTTTTGTTATAAACTTATCAAACTTCAAATACCAATGCCTTGGAGATTTATTTAGGCCATACAATATCTTCTTCAACCTGCAGACCAAATTTTCCTTCCCTTTGAACTCATACCCCTCTCATTGTTGCATATAAACTCTTCCTCCAAATCCCCATGGAGAATTTTTTTTTTTACATTTAACTATTCAATATGCAAATCTTCTACTACCACGAGGCTTAAAATAGTCCTAATTGAAGTCATCATAAAAACAGGAGAAAATATTTCATCAAATTCTATACCTTTCTTTTGTGAAAACTTCTTTACAACAAGTCTAGCCTTGTAGCGCTTTTTTTCCTCCATCTTGCTCCTTCAACTTGTAAACCCATTTATTCTGCAATGCTCTTTTTCCTGTAGGCAACTGAACCAAGTCCCAAGTATGGTTAATTAACAGGGAATACATTTCCTCTTTCATGCCTTTCTCCCACTTCTTTTTAGTGTCTGCATGCATTGTTTCTTCATAATATTCTGGTTCATTAGAATCATTCAACAATAAATAATACAATGAAGGAGAGTATCGTTTAGGGCATCTACTTAACCTGATAGATATTCTAACAACACTTGTAAGAGTTTTAGGTACCTGTTTCTCCTGTTGTTGTACATTTTGATTTTCTGGTACCTTTGGAATTTCTTTTTCAGTGATCTCATCAAGCATTGTGTATTATGGTTTTCATTTTCTTGTTTCTTTCCCTGCAACTCTTCTTTGTACATGACCTTCTCATTGAATATGACATCTCTAATCTTAAGGATTTTGTGATTTTCATAATCCCATAAGATATAACCAAAATCACTAACACTGTATCCAATAAAGGTACACTTCTTGAATTTTTCCTCAAACTTTGTTCTATTTTCTTTATCAATATGGACAAATCCTTCACAACCCAAAGTCTTCAAAAATGAATAGTTTACCTTTTCACCTATCCATTCCTCCTCTGGAATTCCACCATACAAAAAGCTTGAAGGTACTCTATTTATTAAGTAAACAACAATATCTACAACATCTTCCCAAAACTGTAAGGGAAACCCAACATGCAATCTCATACTCCTTGCACACTCCATGATTGTCATGTTCATTCTTTCTAACACACCATTTTCTTATGGTGTTATTGACAATGTTTTCTCTCTTCGAATCCCATGGTATGAAAAGTAATCATCAAACTTCTTATTGCAATATTCATCTCCATTGTCTGATCTGAGACACTTCAGCCTTTTCCTTGTCTCATTCTCAACCAAATCTTTCTGTTTCTTAAGAGTATCAAAAACATCGTATTTTTGTCGAATGTAATAAATCAAAGTTTTTCTAGTTGCATCATCAATAAAATTAACATAATAACGAGAGCCACCAAGAGATGATACTTGAGTTGGTCCCCATAAGATATGTATTCACAAGCTCTAACCTTTCACTCTTCTTTTCTTTTCTGACTTTAAGAAATACGACTCTCTTATATTTTCCATAAACACAATTCTCATAGAAATCCAAAACAATTTGTTTAATATATGGCAAAAAAATTCTTTTGTGAAGTATATGCATCCCCTTATCACTCATGTTTCCAATTCTATGATGTCACAATGTTGTATCCACTCCTTTAGAAGCTAAAGAGATAGAAAAATCAGTATGACCAGTACATAAATACAATGTACCTACCGTCTCTCACTTTTCTATCACTAGTAATCCTAAGGTGGCCTTCCATGCCTTATCTATAAATATAGATTTTAAGACTTCACTTTCCAACAACTTAGTTGAAATTATACTTTTCCTTATATTTGGAAAATTTCTTACCCTTTTCAACAACCATTGGTTTCCATTCTTTTTCTTTATTTGTACCTTTTCCATTCCAAAAATTTTTCATGGTGCATCATCACCCAAATGATCCTGTCCAAAATCACCTTTAACATAATCTACAAAATGTTTCTTATGGGGTGTGGCATGAAATGAAGCCCCTGAATATACTACCCAAGACTCATAAATATTATCTACAGAAAGAATCAAATAATTTTGTAACACATCACCCATTACATTTGTTTCTTGATTTTCCTCTTGTTGTCCATCTCTTTGTTTCTTTGGAGCTCTGTAGTCTTTCTTCATATGTCCTTTCTTCCCACAATTCCATCACTCTATCTTACCCACTCTAGATTTGGATATTCCCTTCTTAGAATTCCCATTGTTCCCTGAGCCCTTTCCAATATCCTTTTGTCTTCCTCTATTGTCCATAGTCAACGCATTACCTAATGTCTCACATGTGCTTTTCCATTACATTTCCTCACTAAGGATAACATGAACAACATCATAAAATTTTATAGTGTTTGAACCAAAGACAGAGTTAATTATAGACATGACCAAGCCATTCCAACTTTCTAGCAATGAACACAATATTATAAGAGCCCTAAGATCATCATCAAAGTCCACTTTTATAGAACTTAGTTGATTAGCAATCGTATTAAATTCATTTAAATGATCTGCAACAGACCCACCTTTTGACGTCTTCATATTAAATAATGTCTTCATTAAAAATACCTTATTGGAGGCAGATGGTTTTTCATATAGTTTAGCCAATGCATCCATCAATTCCTTTGTTTTCTTTTCTTTCGAAATATTGAAAGCCACAGACACTTCTAAGCTCAATTGCATTATTCCTAGTGCCTTTCTGTCAAGAACCCCTAATTCTTCGTCCTTCATGGCCACCAGATTCTTTTTTATTTTACCCAATGGTAGGAACAAATCTTTATGATATAAATAATATTCCATATGCATATTCCATAACTGGTATTTTTGGTTGTTAAATTTCTTGAACCTACACTTTCCATCCTCCGCCATTTCTTGCACTCGAACTAGGAACCCTCTTTTCCTACGAGTTACCTTTCTCTTTGATACTAGTTGTTAGAAAAATAGGATCACAGAGCAATAAAATAAAACAAATGCTGAAATAAAACACAAAAGATACATAATACAATGGAGACACATATATACTTGGTTCACTCAGTGTGGGCTGTGTCCACCAAATAAATTTCCAGGTCCTTCCTTTTTATTATCCATCAATTTGAAGCGATACAACCTACAACTCAATCATTGTAACTTCCTCTTATTTCTCTCACAGTATCCTCTCTTAGAATACAACATTCATGATAATAAATAGCTACAATACAATTCCCTCATAAGAGAGGGATATCTTCTAGGGAAAAAAAACCTTAAAATAACTTCTATCGTCAAATATGTGACCTTATAATGAACGGTTGAGATTGACTATGAAATTACAATATTTGACAAGGCATTTTTTCCCAATATTTTGCTTCAGGGGCGCTTCCCTCAAATCCCTTTCCAGGGGGGGCTACAAAAATTGTCACCACCCCCCTTAGGACCTCCCTGGTGGCAGTTGTGGGGGGACAAGCCCCCCCACACCCCCCCTTAATGGAATGGAGTCCAAGAACAACTGAAACAAACCTATGAATCAAGAACATAATCATGCTCCACAACCAACACACGTGGCATTAGACACATCATCCACCAAACAAATGGTCCATGTTCATCCACTCTAGATATGACTGTTGACGATTAAAATCGCAATGATGAATTCCACCCGCAAAGTGTTGCTAAAAGCGTTCTTATTTAATTATGATAATAATATAATACTAGTAGGTGGGACCCCCTTGTACACTAGAGGCGAAAGGATAGACATATTACACATATTTTTTTGATGTTATGATGTTGCCTACACAGTTCTAAATTTTCGATGATGCATTCTTGGTTCCATTTGGTGTGATAATGAGTGGATAATGCATTATTGTTGAATGTTGTTGGTAATCACTTGCGACATGAAACAATTTACATGGGTATAAGGATCATGTTGTTTACATGCGTTGTGTTATAACCTTGTTACTAATTCATATATTGATTACTTATCCACATATATGCAAGGGACAATTAAATGCGAGCTTGATAAAAACAAATAAAAAAAAGACTATGAAAAGGTTCTAGAATTATAGCAAAAGGGAAGGAACTATGTATTAATCCGTAAGCCATGATAAAAGACTACATGCAAACTTCGAATGAAAGAATTAATGGGTACAAGTGTTAGTCCTAGATATTATATTATGTGTTTGGGACTATGAAAATTTTATTAAATTCGAATGGAGGCACATATAGCAAGGTTGATATGTGATTAGTGTGTGCCAAAGGTTAATGTATATATGAGATATCTCGAGTGGCACACTACACAATAGATATGGTCTCAGATCTAACGATGGATTGACAATGATTATGCATTGGTTATATGGTTTGAATTAATGGAGGATGTTATGTTTATTGGGTTGTCTTGTACTTAGAATTGAATGAAGACAGGTGAGGAAACCTTCCATATCATCTGTCACCCTAACATTGTTGCATTATTGCATTGTTTCTCTATTGGTTGTGAAACTCAACGTTTTCAGTATTGGAAAAGGAAAACTCAACCAGTTCACCATTGAAACAATTTTCTGACAGGTATGGCTCTAAACTTTCCATCCACGATGGACTCTTTGTTTTATGAACCAAATGGTGGCTCAGTAATGCATGGGTTTTGTATTTTCTTGATTTTTCCAACTGTGTGTATATATGGTGTTATGGCTCTTTGTGATGACTGTAAATGTTGGTAATTGTAATAATAAAAATGGTTATAAAGGTTACACATTGGTTATTTTTTAGGTCATATTGGTTTTTATTGATTGTTCTATGTGGAATAATGGTGACAATGGTGTAATGGATCTCTGAGTTTGATGGTTGAGGGTTTTTATTCACCGTTATGTATATCAGTGTCTGTCAACTCATTTCCCTCTCATTTGTTGTTGTAATCCTTATCTAATTGCAAAGAAACTGTTAATACTTGGTGTGTTCTTTTGTTTAAACCCCGAGTTGTGGTTGATGGCTCGTTTCTTACTGTCTTTTCACTATAATAATTCCAAAGATCCAGTCTTGGTTGGCCCCAAATGTCAATACAGTTTTGTGTATGTATAAAATTGATACGAGTAGCGTCCTGACATTTGTTTCCACAAAGAATTTCCTCACCCACTCCTCTCGTCTCTGATATTATGATGATTGTATGTTCTGAAGCTCCATTGTGGTTGTTGTAAAAAATTATCAACCTCCAGGGTGATTGGAAAGAGACATTATCTCGTTGTCTTTGAATACCCTCCACTGTTTAAGTTAACCCCTGTTCCACTCTGCAAAGTGTTAGAGGAACCTGTGTGCAACTGGGTTGTTTTACTCGAATTACCTTTTCTCTCCTCGGGCATTCACTTATGGTTATGTCAAAGGCTTCAAATTATAAGATGAAATACTATATTTTTAGAAGAATGTGTCTCTCTGTCTCAATATTATAGTGTGTTCTATGGTTGATTAATTGATGGAAATGGATATGAGGATATGGAAGACCACTATCTCTCTTTTCTTAAAAGGGGTAACCAGGTTTCATTGCCTCTCTGCATTTAATTTTTAAAGAGTCTGACTTGGACTCTGACTTGTCTATACCTCTTTGGGCACCTTCTAGTGTTTTTCAAGTATTGGGTTATCAATTTAATGATTGTGTAATTTTAAAGACACGTTCTCTCTTGTTTATAAACCCATCCTCTTGGTTGAGTCTCTATCTAGTCCTTCTGTGATGTTTTTGTTTAAACAAATAAGAAAGGAAATGAGCGATTTCTTATAGTATAGAGATGTATTTATATTCATTTATAGTCTCGATAACTATGTTTAATTCATTGTGATCTTGATTGCATAAGAAGACACATGTGTGAGTTTTACCAAGCCCGATCGGGGTTCTGGAAAGCTAAAATAGGTGTCTGCGTGTCAATACCACTCTGTTCTCTTCATACATGATATATTTTTGTGTCTCGCTCCCTTTAAAAGGAAATTTGTATATACTATTTCACACATAGAGTAAACTCGGGGTTCCATTTTTTGGGGAGATTTACTGTTGTTGTCGATTTTAGATTTTGTTAATGATATGATTGAATACCTCTGTAAGATTGGGCATGATTTTATATCTATCCATGTTTTTTTGAAAAGGCACCTATGTATACTAAATTGGGCCCGATGTTTGGTTAAATAGAAATTATTTTTTATTGTTTATCATGGTGCATTATTGATTATCAGGGATAAATGTTGGGCATAATATAACAAGAATTGTTGTGCATGTTTTGATTATTTTTAAAAGAAGAGACCAACATTAGTATATACAGTATTGTTGAATGGGAAATATTTTCATAAGTTATAAATGCACGGACTGTTATAGATAAAGGAATTCTTGGAAAATTAATTATTATTGAGACAACAAGAAGTTTTATGAAATTGAGAAATAATGAATGTTTTGGTTTTGAGGTAGATTCTTTTCGAATTAAAATTTGAACAGAGTTGTGATAATTGTTTGAGTTAATTTATTTTATGAACAATATCCGTCTAATTCCCTATCATTTTCTCACTTTTTTGCTCATTACAAATCCCCTCACGACCCGAGATTCATTCACGCCCTGTTCATTAAAATTAAATTAAAGATTTGTATGACAATGATTGTGAAATAACACATAGATAGATAAAAAATGATATGTTTTTGTTATTGTTGCATAGAAAATTGTTTAATGAATTGTTGAGCAGTAATCATGTTCTTATTCCATTCATTTTCTCACTTTTCCAGTCAATACAAAGCTCTCAGATATCCCTGAACCCTAATTCACCCCCTGCTCATTGACAATTATTAAATGATTTTTATGGATTGGATTGCATGGGTCTGATGTGATTGTTGAGCCAAATTTGTTTCATATTAAGAGAATGTCATGTATGGTCTGTTTAAGAGGCTAGTTGCTAATAATGTTTTCATACAGGATGAGCTTCTTCAACAGAGGAATTCATGGCCAAAATAATAGGGGCAGAGGGAATTGGAACAGAGGGCCTAGAAGGCCCATATTCTCAATACATTTCGATGCAGATCCTCAAGAGTTAAGCCAACTCTTTCAAGCTATATTTTTCAATTGGATTGGACAACGGGTAGTCTAAACTAGACCAGAGAGGCCTCCCTTCCAACCCCAACATGTCCCTGGTATCCCTTTTCCCCCTCATGTTTCGTTGCAACCTGAAGTTCCTGAGAATGATGAATGGAAAGAGATTGGTCACCCAACAGTCACCCAACATCGTGGCTGACCAAATTTGTCTCTACCTGCTCCTCCTCCACCTCTTAACCCAAATTTCCATATTTCCCTTGCATACTCACCTGCACATTCCTCCCATGCAAGAAAAATGCTCAAAACTGAAGCCCACCACATGCATGACAATGAAAAAATTGTTGCCTCCCTCCCTCAAGTGATTCATCCAAATATGTATAATCACATATACACTTGAGAGATGAATGTTCCCATGTCATCAGTGTGATCAATCCCCAAGGTTATACACAACCTAAGGCCAATTCATGGAAGTCAAAATAGGATAGCAACAACAAAGTAAAAATCGCCTCTCAAAGTGGAAAATACGGTTTTTGATTATGTTTTATTATTGTTTTATTGAGGACAATTGACTGCTGAAGGCTTTGGACAACAAATTATTTTTGGATATTTTGGATATTATATGTTCGGATATAATTTGAAATATCGTTGATATTTAATTTTCAATTTATGAGAAGGATAATGGGAGCCACAAGGAGGGATGTGTTTGATTGATTGAATAATTATGTTTATTTTTGTTAATAAATTAAAGGGAGTCACAAGGGGTCCCACCTACTAGTTATTATTTATTAAAAGACCCTTATTATTATTATATTAATTCTTCCCCTAAACTAAAAGTTAGTTGAGTTTTAGTTAACTTAACTAAATCAGGTAGTTGAACTACTTCAACCAATTTGGAATGTATAAAATCCAAATGAGAAGGAAGAACAAGGGGAGAATAGAAGGAGAAAGCATACTAAGGTTTTCTCTTGAGTTTTATTGAGATAGTTCAGTTTTCATTCATTCTTCAATTTATTAAAAGATTATTTTGCTTTTATGATAGCAGGGTCTTATTGTAGAAAGCAAGGTTCAAGGTTGAACCATATCATTCAAAGGCTTGTTTTAGAGGTGTTGATATATCTTTGATAGTCTGTGTAGACTTGTCTATTTATGAATTAGATTTCATGACTGATAAAGGATATTGTGCAAAGTCAATTGGGAAGCATTCTGTGGAAAGATGATCAAGATTTTAAAGTTTAGTTTTTACTTCCTATCAGAGTCCTTTAGTATGGTTTTCATAGGGGATATCTAATTTTGACATTGGTCCAAACTCCCTCAAGGATTTTTGTAAAGAGAACGATTCTTTTGATTTCTTGGAATGAAATAAGCGATTTCTATTCTGTCTCATTTGTGTTAATATGTGAATTGGTATTTTTTCTTTTGCCTCCACATTTAATTTTTCAATCTGTTATATTCAGAAAATTATATAAAAGTGTTGAATTTTGCAGTAATCTTTTATTTAAAAAAATCAGTCTAATCCCTTGTAACTAGTACTTGTGGGTTGGGAAACAACTTTTGAGGCTATAAACATAGGGTAATATTCCCGGATATCTTGCCTTAGCCAAGAAAGATTTGAAAATGCTTGAGTAAGATAAATTCATATCTTTTCCTCAACATTTATTTGGGGAACATACTGTGGATATCTTCCATATCTCTCTGGTTGATTTATACTTTCTTTTCATTGAATATATTTATATTTCTGATATCTTTCCTTTGATTGTTTCATTTCTTCATGATTGTACCTATTGCAAGGCAGCCCAATATTGAGCCCGATCTTAAAGATCAGACCAGTGTTTCTTTAAACTTGTTTAATATCATCTTAGAAACCGCTAATAACCTAGTTGAGCTTGATTTCTCATGGGCAACAATTGAACAAGACATAAGTGTCCGAGAACGTTGGGAAGATAGGAAAATATAGCCTAAGAATCAACCATAGCTTTCTTTTTCCTATAGTTTTGATCTTTTTTCCATGTCCTTAGACCCTCTCATCTCTAGGAGAAGCAGAGGTTTTTCACCGAAAATTAATCCTATTGCTGAAATAGGAAGAAGAAACATTATTTTGTCAACCCAACAAAGTACTCTAAGGAGAAATTTGTATGATTCATCCACCTTGTCTTTCTCTCCCATAACTATCATTAACAAGATGGAATCTAGTGGCGGCTCTAGTGGCACTGGAGGTGCTTTTTCATCTAAACCTTCAGCATCATCAGTGATTGGTAACTTATATAGTCACCAAGTCCATGTCCAATCTACTACCAACCTCGCTAAAGTCATTCAAAAGTATGGGCTTTTTCAGTTTGAAGAAGATGCTACAACCACTCTGTGTCATGTTTCCTCCCCTCTTAACCTGACACTTGCTACTTTCCCACTTCCTAAATTCAAAGAGAATCTCCCTAGGTTTTCAGGGAATAACACGGTGATGTAGGAGCATCGCAAGGGCGTGCAAGCATAGCTAGCAGCGAGATAGTGCAGAGATAAGAGACAGCTGGAAAAGCACTGAGCACATTTTTTGAAAATGTTTTGAAATATTAATGAAGTCATTAAGTGGAGGCATGCTCGTATTATTGTAAAAGGACCTTGAGTGATATTCTCTCGTCCATAGTAGATAGGATCCTTTATGTGTAATGAATGTAGGTAGATAGAATTTAATGCTTAGATTAGACAGTTTTAGAGTGCAAGAGGGAAACGGGATATAGACACCCTCATTGTATAGTTGTAATATTGTTATGTCAATAGAGAATAGAGCATAGAGAAGAGAGCAGAGAGTTGTAGTTGAAAGCATGAGAGAGAACCTTGAGGGGGGTTGTAGTTGAAAACACCCATGTACGGAGATTTAAATTAATAGAAAGAGCTTCGATTCAAATTCCTTGGTGTCGTATTTGTTCTCTCTGTTAATAGAAAGAGCTTCGATTCAAATTCATGGTGTCGTATTTGTTCTCTGTGTATGCATGTTGAATGTTATGCTCATGGATGTTTACTTTCTGTTATACATTTGCTTTATATGTTGTGTATATGATTTCATGTTGTGTGTTTGAAGTCTGAGAGAAAGTAAGGAATGAGTTTCAATTGTTTCTCTATCTGAGCAAGAGGTTTCCTGCAAGGAGTGCAGTGAAATTTTTCACAAGGAGTGCGTTGACAAGAGTTCAGAGTTTTATCTCTGAAAGCTCAAGAGGGATGACAATTGTTCTCATTCTCACAGAAGTGCAAGTTGAGCACGGGAGTTGTCCAAGGTGTGCGCAGGACGAGTAAAGTCTTAGAGTTCATGAACCTGAGAAATTGTTGAAGGACTACTACTACAGGGAGTGCGCAGAGTCGAAGGACCTCAATTATTTGAAGTAATTGAAGGATTCACCGCAAGGAGTGCGTGCAGGAGTCTTCTTTAAGACTCGAAGTTGGAGAAAGCTCAAGAAGGATAGGGTCTTCGTAGTTGTCAAAGCAAATCATAGAAGGTTGGTGCCTTGAGGCGTTGAAAGGAGGCATAGTAAGTTTGCGTTGTAGGCGGGTAAGTTCCGCGAAGAAATACTTGGTTAAATTCGCAGGAATTGTCCAGGAAGAAATAGACGGTCGAAATTCTTTAAGAATAATTCGCGAAGTCACAAGAGCCGTCAGATCTTGCAAAGAAGCAGGTATGTTACGACGATATTTCCTCAAGCGTAAGCTCAGAAAAAATCAGGGTCGTAGGATCCAAGTCAGCCAGGGCCATTAGATCGCTCGCGAAATCTCATTTCGGGGTTTTGTGAGTTGAAGGGTCGAAGGTTTTGCATCAAGGTTCACGAATTCATGAAAGGCGAGTAGCGAAGTGGCCAATGGATCAGAGTCGTCCATACGGGAAGGACAGGTGGAAGAGATCTAGAGATCTCGCGAATTTGGAGGTTCGTGAGGTGGGAGCCCAAAGGTTGGGTACTCTAGATTGCGAAAGGCAAAGTCCCAAAGGGGCAAAGAGACATGCGTGTGGGGTTAGCTATCAGTGACATGTATTCGGATTCATGCGTCATATTTTGAAATAAGTCAACACCGCGTTAACCTCTCCTTTCTCAGGGGTTCGTGAGACAAAAGCCGGGAGTTCGACATCGAACCTCACGAAGCGGCGAGAAGTGAAAAGTGCTAGAGTTAGCCTAGTCGGTGGTCATGCGTGAAGGACGCTAACACAAGGGAGCTATACCCATATCGAAACTTCAGGTATCGCAGAATTGAGAAGGAAGACTCGAGAGCCTAGACTCGCGAACCCGCAAAATCGCGAAGTCACGACAAGAGAATTTGGGTAAGACCTTGGTCATAACATTATGGTCGTTAGGGGGTAAAGGGGCTCGTGCCTAGTGCTATTCGCACATGAGAGCTCTTGAAAAAGGACCTTTGGATCAACAACTTGTAGATTCCAGCAGGGAATCTGTAAGAGTTGATTCAACTTTGTAGAAATAAATAATGATCCTATGAAGTAGACGTCGACCAGAGGGCCGAGTGGGTCTACGTATACACCATCTGGTATCAAAGCCTGATTCTTGTTTGTATATTTCAGGCAGGAAAAGAGAGAAGGGATTTCAGGCATGTCGTCAAGGAGAAGAGACAGGAAAAAACCCGATCCACCAGAGGATAGGGAAATGCCAGAAGGAAGGGGTAGGAAGGTGCAGATTCCATAAGTGGAAAGAGATCTGCATGACATTCGCACTAGACTCGTGGATGTGGAAATAAAACAAAGGTGCACAACTGATATTGGAGATGTCAGTGAGTCTGAAAGCGAAGATGACGCTGGACATGAAGAAGAAGAAATTTCGGCAGAAGATGCAACACATGAATGCTTGATTAGAGCTGTTGCAAGGATGAGTGCAAGAGCCAAAATGGACATTCTAGTTTATGAGGGAAACTTGGATGCTAAAGAGATTCTAGATTGGATTAGATCTCTAGACAGATATTTTGACTATGAAGATGTCGAAGAAGACAAGAAGGTTAAACATGCTATCATGAGACTTAGGGGACATGCAACATTGTGGTGGGATGAACTGCAAGATGACAGACACTGCCAAGGTAAGCAAAAAATCAAGAGTTGGGATCAGATGATTGCAAAGATGAAAGCAAAATTCATTCCCAGGGATTATCAAATTTCTCTGTTTCGAAGGATGTAGAATTTGAGACAGAAGCTGATGTCAGTGAAGGAATATACTGAAGAGTTCTACAGGCTGAACATCAGAGCAGGTCATCATGAAAGTAATGATGAAAAGGTTGCCAGGTATATGAATGGCCTGAGATACGAAATTCAGGATGAGATGAGCATGATGACCATCCGAATGGTGGAAGATGCTTATCAAATGGCTCTAAAGGTGGAAGAGAAGCTGAGCTAAAAACAAGGTCAAAGAGGCCAAGGCAGAAGTCAAGCTAGGGTCAAATCAGTCATCCAAGATAGAAGTTAGAAGCCTAAGGAAGAATGGAAGAAACCTTAGATTGAGAGAGGTGGAAGCTCACAGAAAGGCAATATGTTGGACAGAGAAGGCAGTATGCTGATCAGAGAGGAGAGTATGCTGATAACAACATTTTCCCTCATACTAGAGGTAGAGGAAGAGGAAGAGGTGGAGTGATAAAATGCTTCACGTGCGAAAAGGTTGGACACAAGTCTTATGAATGTCCAAACAAGAAGAAAGAGGAAGGAGAGACTCACATTGCCGAAGCATAGAGGTGAAATGTTGAGGCAGAAGATGTTGAAGGTGGAAGATCGAAGATGATGAAAAATGTTATTTTACACCAGAGAAGGAGGTGGAGAGTTCGGTCCAAAGGAACAGTCTTTTTCGGACTGCGTGCAAAACCAAAGACTAGAAATGTAAAGTTATTGTAGACAGTGGTAGCAAAAACAATTTTGTTTCAACAGAGATGGTAGAAAAATTGGAGCTGGAGACGATTGATCATCCAAGCCCATATAGAGTTTTGTGGTTGCAAAAAGGACATAAGGTAAATGTCACTAAGAAATGTTTAGTTGAGTTTAAAATAGGAGGGTATAAGGATGAAATACTCTGTGATGTTATTCCTATGGATGTTTGTCATCTATTGTTGGGTAGACTGTGGCAATATGACAGAAATGTGATTCATGACGGGAGAATGAACACATACACCCTAGAGAAAAATGGGAGAACTCACATGTTGTTGCCAATCAAAGATAAAGAAATAAAACTAGAAGTAAGCAACACTGTACTTCTCATGACTGGGAAGGAACTTCTTACAGAGGTTAAGAAGAAGGAGGAAACACAATTCATTGTGGTCAGGAAGCCAAAGATTGTTTTAACCAGCACAAGGGTATATGATTTACCAGAAGAGGTTCAGAAACTGCTGGAAGAGTTTGTTGACATAGTAGTGGATGAACTACCTCATTTGTTGCCACCAATTAGAAGTATAAGTCATCAAATTGATCTCATACCTAGAGCTATTTTTCCAAACAAAGCAGTGTACAGATTGATGCCGCAGGAGAATGAAGAGGTCAAAAGACAAGTCCAGGATTTGTTGGACAAAGGTTTGGTCAAAGAAAGCTTAAGTCCATGTGTTGTTCCGACAGTACTCAGTCCGAAGAAAGATGGAGGCTGGAGGATGTGTACTGAATTGAGGGAAATCAACAAAATAAGCATCAGGTACAGATTTCCATTTCCAAGGATGGATGATCTGATGGATTGCTTGAGTGGAGCCAATTTGTTTTCGAAGATTGATTTGAAAAGTGGATATCACCAGATTCGCATGAGAGAAGGTGATGAATGAAAGACATCATTCAAAACCAACGAAGGGCTATACAAATGGCTTGTCATGCCGTTTGGTTTAACAAATGCGCCAAGTACTTTCATGAGGTTGATGAATGAAGTCCTGAAGGATTTCATCAGAAAATTTGTCATTGTGTATCTTGATGACATACTGATTTTTCAGTAAAACAAAGGCAAAGCATCTGAAACATTTGGCTACAGTGATGAAGAGGTTACAGCAAGAGAAGTTGTTGATAAACATGAAGAAATCCTCATTCATGAAGACAAAGCTCATTTATTTGGGGTTTGTTATTTCTGTAGATAAGTTGAGGACAGATCCATATAAGGTGGAGGTAATCAAGAATTGGCCATCACAAAAGAGTATATTTGAGGTGAGAAGTTTTCATGGATTGGCTAATTTCTACCTGAAGTTCATCAGGAATTTCAGTGGAATTAGTGCACCAATGATGGACACAGTGAAGAAGAGACACAAATCTTTTCACTGGACGGAAGAGGCTGAAAAAAGCTTCAATTTGTTGAAAAGGAAAATCACAAAACAACCAATTCTGGTGTTGCCTGATTTCCAAAATACATTTCAAGTAAAATGTGATGCAAGTGGATTTGCAATAGGGGTAGTCTTAAGTCAAGAAGACAGGCCGATAACATACTTCAGCGAGAAGCTGAATGAAGCCAAGATAAAATGGAGACATTACTTAATTCCTAAGGAGTTTGTCTTGTATAGTGATAATCATGCATTGCAATTTGTAACTCAACAAGAGAAGTTGAATCAAAGACATGTTAAATGGGTTGAATATATGCAAAATTTCACTTTTGTGATTAAACATATTTCTAGAACTACTAACAAAGTTGTTGATTCTTTGAGCAAGAAATGTTTGCTATTGCAGGAGTTCAGAGTCAAAACATTGGGTTTTGATGATCTCAAGGACATGTACAGAGATGATCCAGATTTTAAAGAGGCGTATGAAGCAGCTGAGAATCCAATTCTCAGGGATAGGAGTCAATGGAAAGAATACATGATCCAGGAAGTATTATTGTTTAAGGGTAATCAACTTTGTATTCCAAAATGCTCCATGAGGGAGAATTTGCTGAAGGAGAAACATAGTGGAGGATTGCCTGGACATTTCGGTCATGAAAATATGTTTGCAAAGTTGAATGCATCATATTATTGGCCAGGAATGAGAGGAGATGTCAAAATATTAGTGGACAGATGTAGAATTTGTCAACATTCAAAAGGAAAGAGGCAGAATGCAGGTTTTTATCAACTGTTACCCATACCTGACAGGTCGTGGGATGCAGTCAGCATGGAATTCATATTGGGGTTTCCAAGAACATAAAGAGGGTTTGACTCAATCTTTTTGGTAGTGGATAGATTTTCCAAAATGGCACATTTCATTCCATGTCAGAAAACCAGTGATGCAACTCACATTGCGAACCTGTTTTTCAAAGAAGCCATTCGACTTCACAACTTACCAAGGAGCATAGTTTTGGATAGAGACACTAAGTTTGTAGGACACTTCTGGAGAACCTTATGGAAGAATATAGGAACAAACTTGTCATTTAGTTTATCTTATCATCCTCAGACTGATGGATAGATAGAGGTCGTGAACATGAGTTTGGGAGACTTGCTAAGGAGCTTGGTGATAGAACACCACAGTCAGTGGGATAATATTTTTCCACGGGTGGAATTTTCTTACAATGATTCAATCAACAGAAGCACAGGGAAGAGTCCATTCCAAATTGTTTATGGGATACAGCCAAGAGGAATTTCTGAGCTGAGGGATTCAGAGGATATTGTGACTAGGAGCGGTAGTGTCGAAGATTTCACAGAGGCGATGAAGGAACTTCACAGCCAGGTGAAGGAACGATTGCAGAGTTTGAGCCAAGAATATAAACAGAGAGCAGATCAACATAGGAGACAACTTTAGTTCGAAGTTGGTGATTTGATCCTTGCACATTTGAGAAAGGAAAGGTTCCCAAGTGGAACATATAATAAACTAAAGATGAAGAAAATCGGACCATGTAAGGTCTTGAAGAAATTTTGGGCAAATGCATATGAGATTGAATTACCCGATGGGATCAAAATTTCTCCGATATTCAATGTCCTAGATTTGTACCCTTATAAAGTTGAGGAAGTAGACACAGGTAGTGAACAACCAGAGATTCAGTGGAAAAAACAGATGCAAATTACAGAAAAGCCACAAATTGAGCGCATACTGGACAAAAGAGTTGGTAAGAGGACTAGGCAAAAGCAATACTTTGAATACTTGATCAAGTGGAAGAGACATCCAGTTGAAGATGCCAGCTGGGAGAACGAAGTAGAAATCTAGAAGCATGGACAGACTATGCACGATCTCATGGATAGGAGCCCATGAAAATTTTCAAGCGAGGGAGTATGATGTAGGACCATCGCAAGGGCGTGCAAGCATAGCCAACAACGAGATAGCGCGGAGATAAGAGATAGTTGGAAAAGCACCAAGCACATTTTTTTGAAAATGTTTTGAAATATTAATGAAGTCATTAAGTGGAGGCATGCTCATATTATTGTAAAAGGACCTTGAGTGATCCGCTCTCATCCATAGTAGATAGGATCCTTTATGTGTAATGAATGTAGGTAGATAGAATTTAATGCTTAGATTAGACAATTTTAGAGCGCAAGAGGGAAACATGATATAGACACACTCATTGTATAGTTGTAAGATTATTATGTCAATAGAGCATAGAGCATAGAGAAGAGAGCAGAGAGATGTAGTTGAAAACACCCATGTACAGAGATTTGAATTAATAGAAAGAGCTTTGATTCAAATTCATGGTGTCGTATTTGTTCTCTGTGTATGCATGTTGAATGTTATGCTCATGGATGTTTACTTTTTGTTATACATTTTCTTTATATGTTGTGTATATGATTTCATTCTTTGTGTTTGAAGTCTGAGAGAAAGTAAGGAATGAGTTTCAATTGTTTCTCTATCTGAGCAAGAGGTTTCCTGCAAGGAGTGCAGTGAAATTGTCCGCAAGGAGTGCATTGACAAGAGTTCAGAGTTTTATCTCTGAAAGCTCAAGAGGGATAACAACTGTTCTCATTCTTGCAGAAATGCAAGTTGAGCACAAGAGCTGTGCAAGGTGTGCGCAGGCCGAGTAAAGTCTTAGAGTTCGTGAACCTGAGAAATTGTTGAAGGACTACTGCTGCAGGGAGTGCACAGAGTCGAAGGACCTCAATTCTTTGAAGTAATTGAAGGATTTTCCGCAAGGAGTGCGTGCGAGAGGCTTCTTTAAGACTCAAAGTTGGAGAAAGCTCAGGATGGATAGGGTCTTCGCAGTTGTCGAAGAAAAGAACAGAAGGTTGGTGCCTTGAGGAATTGAAAGGAGGCATAGTAAGTTTGCGTTGCAGGCAGGTAAGTTCCGCGGAGAAATACTTGGTTAAATTCACAAGAATTGTCCAGGAAGAAATGGACAGTTGGAATTCTTTGAGAAGAATTCGTGAAGTCACAAGAGCCGTCAGATCTTGCAAAGAAGCAGGTATGTTACGGTGAGTTTTCCTCAAGCGTAAGCTCAGAAGAAATCAGGGCCGTAGGATCCAAGTCAGCCAGGGCCATTGGATCGCTCGCAAAATCTCATTTCGGGGTTTCGTGAGTTGAAGGTGTTGTAGGAAAATCTCCCTGCGGACAGGTAGATCACCTCTAAGGCTTGACCTTAACCCTAGACAGAAAAATGCTTAACGTGGACACTGACTTCCTTTCAAATCCATCTAAACTAATGC
>SNQJ01S0009724.1:149124-166689 GCA_010110895.2 Picea sitchensis | reverse complement strand
CTTCGTCTAACCCTTGCCTGAAAGATCCACAACCTGGATAACATCAGCTTCACTGATCACTCTCCTTTGGCTGGCTGTCAGTTTCCTTCAAGATCATAAGTTTCATGTGTTCAGTTCTTCCCCCCTTTCCACCATCATAGAGCCCGTTTATACAGGTTAGGAAGGGCCTAACCTCTTGAGTTATGTTTAGAACCAGTTGGGGACCTTCTCCTTAGATTAGGGATCTTTTGATGAAATCGAGAATTCGAGCACAACTGCCTCCTAATCTCGAATGATCTCCCCCTTATTCTCCTCAACGGGCTAACAATTGACCCAGAATAGGGAGCGCTCCCCCAAAAGTGGTATCAGAGCGTTGTAGCGCTCCTGGTGTGCCTTGGAAAAGCGCCAACGCTCTTAAGGTGAGTAGCTCTCCTCCAGAAGGGCCTAAAGGGTGTTATAACGCTCCTTGAATCATAGTAGAGGAGCGCCAGCGCTTCTGCAGCTATAGTAGGGGAGCGTTCCCCCTCTAAATCAGTGTTTCGGGGCCTCTTTCAGGTGTCAAGAGTTATTTAATTCCAGTGGATCAGTTCTTTATCTTCAAATCAGTCATACGAGGTGTCGTAAGTGCCTTCTTGGCGTCGTTATCACGACATCATGTCTGAACATTGTTTGCGACACTAATAATCAACTTGCGACACTTGTGAAAGTTGTAGGGAAGATGCGACACTTACGACGATTGATAGGGACAATGCGACACTTATCCATCTGAGCAATTTTGACGTGTAACAGAAGGGTCGAAGGTTTTGCATCAAGGTTCGCAAAGTTGGGAAAGGTGAGTAGCAAAGTGGCGAGTGGATCAGAGTCGGCCATCCGGGAAGGACAGGTGGCAGAGATATAGAGATCTCGCGAATTTGGAGGTTCACGAGGTGGGAGCCCAAAGGTTGAGTACTATAGATTGCGAAAGGCGAAGTCTCGAAGGGGTGAAGAGACGTGTGTGGGGGGCCAGCTATTGGTGATGTGTATCGGGATTCATGCGTCGTCTTTTGAAAGAATTCAACACCCTGTTGACCTCTCGTGTCTTAGGGGTTCGTGAGACAAGAGCCGGGAGTTCGACATTGAACCTCACGAAGTGATGAGAAGTGAAAAGTGATAGAGTTAGCCTAGACGGTGGTCATGCGTGAAGGATGATGACACAAGGGAGCTATACCCGTATCAGCACTTCAGGTATCATTGAATTGAGGAGGAAGAGTCGAGAGCATAGACTCGCGAACTCACGAAATTGCGAAGTCATGACAAGGGAATTTGGGTAAGACCTTGGTCATAACATTGTGGTCATTAGGGGGTAAATGGGCTCACACCTAGTGCTATTCGCAGAGGAGAGCTCTCGAAAAAGGACCTATGGATCAACAACTTGCAGATTCCAGCAGGGAATCCGGAAGAGCCGATTCATCTTAGTAGAAATAAAGAATGATCTTATGAAGTGGACGTCGACTGGAGGGCCGAGTGGGTCTGTGTCTGCACCACACGGTCACTATGAATGAACACTTAGTGGGATTTTCTAATTCCAGTCACAACATAGGATCCAATGATAACAACACTTGTATGCACTTATTTGTGAATTCCCTTGAAGGGAAGGTTGCATCTGATTGCTTTGACCTTCCTCCTAAGATTATTTCTACTTGGGAGGAGTTATTCTATTGGTTCAAATATACCTATGGGAAATCCAAAATCCCATCCGAGCAGTTATGGGAGTACAATAACATCGCTTATAAGGATGGTTAAACTATCAAATCTTTCAACTTGTGTTTCACCAAATTATACAACCAAATCCCTAAACTCATTCTCTTTTAGAACCAAGCTGCTTTCATGAATTATTATAATGCTTTACCTTCCCCTTACCATCATAGGATTGAGGAAAAGGGAATTGATAATGTTGTTTCTGATCTGCATACTTGTTTAGAGTATGAACAATAGTTTGAAAGAATAGGTCTTCCTAAGGGAGATTCAATTAAACAGACATACATGTCTTCCCTCTTACAACTTGTAGAAGACATGAATAATAAATTGATAGCATATGAGGAGATGGGAAATGTCCCTTCACTTACCCCTGGGGCTTCATCTTATTCTGCACCCCCCTTTAGAAATCCTAATGAAAACAATTTTCAGCCTAAAGTAATCATGACTCGTAGTTGGTGTAAATTTTGCGAAGAGCGCCATTAGGAAATAACATGTGAAGTAAAGAAGAGTGTCATAGATAAAATATTTGGTAAAAGACCTGAAACTACCAGTGTTCTCCTAGACTTTGCAGATCTAGAGGATGTCATGATCATAAATACTAGGAATAAATCTTATGCCCCAAAAGGAAAATATGGTCCTCCTCACACTTCTTCCATCCCAATCTCATCTTCACCAAATGCTACTGTTCAGGTTCCTAAGGATCCTGACAGTCAAGGAACTACCCCCCCTCTTCCCTCTTCCAAATACAACATTCTAAATCAGTTGGCCAAAGATTAAATCATATGCTACCCTCCTAGACATGGTTTCCATCCTTGAGAAACAAAAGCATCTGAAACATTTCATGGAAGGAAAAGCTTCCATTGTAGACAACCTCTCTGAAGAGGTAGATGAAGAGGATTCATATGTAAATAAAGTAGGTGTACATAACTTTAGGCACCCTGTAAAAAACCCATCATTTTTTATTTCTGTAAAGATTATGGACAAAATATCCCATTGGTGTCTCATTGACGGTGGTTCTAGCCCAAGTGTAATGTCGAAAATTATTATAGAAGATCTAGGCTTTTATTGTACAAATGAAAATTCCAGAAGCATGCTCTCTTATAATAGTTTACAACAAATGACCATAGGTGAAATCAAGGACGTGACCTTGGTTTTGTGCGTGCATCCTCAAATAAGGACCACCCTTAACATTCAGGTAATTGATATGTCAGTGAGTAATTACTCAATCATCTTACCAAGATATTGGAAATATTTGATGGGTGGATACCTCTCACTCAATGGGACACATCTATCTATTCCTCGAAATAGTAAAAACAACATAGTCCTAAGGGAGGGGAGAATTTCACCTTACATAGAAAGTGTCCCACAACTTAACATAAATTATATCGAGGAGGACCTAGGAGTGTATTCAATCTTTGCAGATGAGGAAAACACTACCTTGGAACAAATAGACTTAGAGGATGGGATGTGGCATAAGCACTTTAATGGTTCATGCTCCAATGAAGGAAATAGAGCTAGTATTATCTTATACTCTCCTGTGGGTAAAATTCATAACTTTTCCTATAGGTTAGAGTTTTCTTGCACAAACAATGTCACTGAATTTGAAGTGTTACTACTAGGGATTGAAAAATTCTATAATCTAGGATGTGGTCACCTTACAGTTTTTGGGGATTTCAAACTTGTTGTAAACCTTGTATGTAAGATATACTCTCCTAGAAACAAGTTAATGAAACATTACACCCAAAATATTTGGGCACTTATCTCGAACTTAATATCTTTCAGCATCACTCATGTTAAAAGGGAATTGAACTCAATGGTTGAAAGGTTAGTTGTTTTTGTCGCCTCTCCTACTCGGCAACTTCTGCCACAAAGACCTGATTGTACTTTTCAATCTCTGTATCGACCACACATCCATGACAATGTAGATTCATGGCAGGTCTTCCCTAATGATGATAGCATCTGTGCTTTCATAAAAAATGAACCTTATAAGCCTAAGGAAATTATATCAATGGACGATAAAACAATTCCCAAAGGACTGACTCCTCTAGAAAGTTCATTTTCATTGAGTGATGTAGGAAAAAAGGAAAAACATAAAGAGGAGGAGTTGAAAAGGAAAGTGGGTGAAACCATTTCCTTGAACATTAGAACACTTGAGTCTCCAAAAAATCTTAAAATAGGTGTCGAATGTTCTGATGAAGAAAAATTGAAGTTCACTAAGTTGCTTGGTGAATTTCAAGATGTTTTTTCTTGGTCTTATGAGGACTTCATGGTTTTTATCCTTCTCTTATACAACATTCTCTTCCTATAAGGGAGGGAATAAAACCAATTAGGAAAAAAGAAATACCGACTAACCATGTGTTGGACGCAACTCTTCGAAAGGAGTTGGAAAAACTCTTGAAGGCTGGGATAATTTTCCCGATTAAGTATTCTGAGTGGGTTTCCAATTTGGTTCTCGTTCGGAAAATAGCTAGAAAACTCAGATTATGCGTGGATTTTCATGCATTGAATAGGGATAGTATAAAATATCACTTTCCTCTCCCCAATATGGAAATTATTTTGCAACAAGTTGCAGGGTCACAGATGATGTCCTTACTTGACAATTTTTCTGGTTACAATCAAATCAAGGTAAAAAGGAAAGATAAATATAAAACCACTTTGATTACTTGTTGGGGAAATTTTTCTTATGAACATGTGCCTTTTCACTTGTCTAATGCAGGTTCCACTTTCCAAAGAGATATGCAAATATATTTTGATGATTTGATCAACAAAATTATTCAGATCTATCTCTATGACTTAACGGTGTATTGTAAAAATTGATCAAATCATTTTGGTCATATTAAAAGGGTTCTCATGCGATGCAGGAAATTTGGCATTTCTCTAAATCCTTCTAATTCTATTTTTGGCGTTACGAAGGGAAAGATCCTTGGAAACATTGTCTATGATTCAGGAATAAGAATTGATATTGAGAGGATTTCTTCTATCCTAAATCTTCATCCTCCTACTACCAAGAAGGAGGTTCAAGCCTTTATGGGTGTTATCAACTTTGTTCGTAGGTTTGTTCCTAATTTTGTTGTAATGGTAAAACAAATTCATAATCTGCTTAATAAATATCGTTCCTTTTCTTGGACAAATGATGTCGAAAATGATTTTGTAGGGATCAAGAAAACAATCATTTCCACATCGGTTTTGGTGAAGCCATATTTGGAGAAAGAATTTATGATATATACTAATGCCATAGAGGAAGTTGTTTCTGCTATCCTCATGCAGTGTGATGAGCAAGGTAATGAAAACCTGTGGCTTACATGAGTCAAAGATTGTCTTATGATGAGTTTAAATATTCTTTTATTGAAAATCATGCTTTCTCTCTTGTTAATGTGGTTGAAAAGTTTTTCCACTTCATATTAGGTAAGCATACACTAGTAAAAGTCCCTTTACTTGTTGTCAAGTTTTTACTTTGATAGACTTATCTTTCAGGGAAGCTTGCATATTGGCTTGCGAAGATTCAAGAGCATGATTTAACTATCATGACTTCTAACACCATCAAGGGACGTGACTTAGTTCTTCACTTAGCTCAGCATGCTAAAATTAGTGAAGAAATTGATGAGCAAGATAGCTCTCTATCAACACTATTTTATATTGACAATCAAATCCTTCCTCTATCATAACATCCTTGGTATAAAGATCTGGTTTATTACATTCAAAATCAAATATGTCCAGATATCTTAGATACCCATCAAAGAAGACGGATTTTTCTCGAATCTACTAGATACATCATTATAGGAGACTTCTTGTTTAGGAGATATGTCGATGGTATGTTACTTCAATGTGTGAATAATGACGAAGAACATAAATTGTTACAAGAGAGTTATGGTTCTTCAAATTCGATTATTTATGTAGGAGGTCACTTTTCTGCTAAAACCATTGCTTTTAAGATTATCAAAAAAGGATACTATTGGCCTTCAATCTTTCTTGATTCATATGTTTTTTCAAGATCTTGTGACAAATGCCAGAATTTTGCAAGGAAAGAACGCCTTTCAGCCATGCCTTTACTACCCGTCCTCCCTGAGTTTCCCTTTTCAAAATGGGGTTCAGACTTCATTGGTCCTATTAATCCTCCATCTTCAATAGGACATGTCTTTATCTTGACAGCCACAGATTATTTTACGAAATGGACTAAAGTTGTCCCGCATAAACATTCACAGGATGAGCAGGTGATTTCTTTTCTTGAAGCTAATATTTTTTCCAGAGTTGGACTTCCTTTGGAAATCATTACAAATAATGGTATCGCTTTTATTTCTGCTAATCCGACCCAATTTTTAGCTAAGTTGGGGGTTAAACATTTTACCTCATCAACTTATTATCCCCAAGGTAATGGGTAGGTTGAGTCTACCAATAAGAATCTGGTAAGAATGATCAAGAGGCTCATTGAAGATAAGCCTCATCAATGGCACATCGTCCTCACTTATGCCATTTGGGAAGATCGTACTACCACCAAGGTGAGCATTGATTGCACTCCCTTCCATCTTGTTTATGGTCAAGAAGTTATTCTTCTTACTGATCTAGAACTTTCCTCCTTAAGGTTAATGCTACAAGTTGAAGAGTTAAAATATTCTGATGTTTATCAAAGAATGAATGCACTTTTGTATTTAGAAGAGAAAATGACGTTTTCCTTGGATAGTATAAAGAGAAGACAACAAACTATTGAAATATATTTCAAAAAAAGTGTCTAGGCTATCAAATTTAAAGTTAATGAGAAGGTACCATTGTGGGATTCATCTCATGCTGATAGAGGAAGGCATTAAAATTTCCAAAAATTATGGTTGGGTCCACTTAATATCACTTTTGTCCTGGGCACAAATTCTTACATCCTAAAGGACTTACAAGAGCGGTTGTTTTCCTATAGCACTAATGGTTCCCACTTAAAACACCATGTGGAATCAACTTGAAAAGTTTAACGTTGTATGAAATGTTTTTTGTATTATAGTAATTTTAATTGCTTCGATTTTACATTTCAGTTTTTTACATTTCTGTCATTTCATTATGTTTTTTTTTCAATTCCGTTGTTTCATTTCTGCTATGTGATTTCTTGCTATTTTGTTCTTTTTGACTTCTTTTCGCGTCAAAATAAAATGTTGGATCAATTTTTCCATAGCGACACTTCTGCAAAGTATTGTTAATCAATAACAATCGAGTTACATAGTTTTCATGATGTTTCTGTTGAAAGCATCATTGAAATTGTTATCTGCTTCCACTGTTGTTTTATAAGATAGTTGGTTTTATCCCTCTTTTCCTTTCCTTTTCTTCCATCCATTAAAGATTCAAAAGAGAATTTTAGAAAAAATTTCTCCTTATAGTCAAGAACATTTGTTTTTAGTTGAACGATTATTCTTACAGGGATAAACCCCCTCGTACTTAACACTTTCCATGAGTTATTCCCAAAGTCCCTGTCATTTTTCCCTTAAAGCCGTTCACTTCCCCCTGTTGCATAATAATTCTAATTTATATCTTCTTGATTTGATGTTACATGGTCTACAAAACTAGACATTCTTAGTTCTTAATCTATTGGAAACAAATTTCCCTGTGGATTCGCCAGTTTGTTGATGATTAAAATCGCAATGATGAATTTTGCCTACAAAGTATTGCTAAAAGCACTATTATTTAATTATGATAATAATATAATACTAGTAGGTGGGACCCCCTTGTAGACTAGAAGCACAAGGATAGACATATTACACATATTTTGTTGTTGTTATGATGTTTCCTACACAGTTCTACATTTTCAATGACGTAGTCTTGGTTCCATTTGGCATGATAATGAGTGGATAATGCATTATTGTTGAATGTTTTTGGTAATCACTTGCGACACATAATAATTTCCATAGGTATGAGGATCATGTTGTTTACAAGTTCTATGTTATAACCTTGTTACTAATTCATATATTGATTACTTATCCACATATATGAAAAGGATAATTAAATGGGATATTGATCAAAACAAAGTAAAAAAATACTATGAAAAGGTTCTAGAATTATAGAAAAAGGGAAGGAACTATGTATTAATCCTTAATCCATGACAAAATACTACATGAAAACTTTGAAAGAAAGAATTAATGGGTACAAGTGTCAGTCCTAGCTATTATATTATGTGTTTGAGACTATGAAAATTTTATTAAATTTGAATGGAGGCACATATAGAAAGGTTCATTTGTGATTATTGTGTGGAAAGGGATAATGTATATATGAGATATCTCAGGTGGTGCACTATGCAATAATTATGGTCTCATATCTGACGATGGATTGGCATTGATTATGCATTGGTTATATGGTTTGATTTAATGTCGGATGTAATGTTTGTTGGGATTTTGCATACTTAGAATTGAATGGGACCAAGTGAGGAAACAACGTGCATTTACTGCATGTCACTCCAAACCTTTTGTATCGCTCGTCACCCTAGCATTGTTGCATTATTGCATTGTTTCTCTATTGGTTGTGAAAATCCGCGTTTTCAGGATTGGAAAAGGGAAACTCGACCAATTCACCATTGAAACGATTTGCTCATAGGTATGGCTCTAAAATTTCCATCCATGATGGACTCTCTGTTTTATGAACCAAGTGGTAGCTCAATAATGCATGGCTTTTTTGTTTTCTTGAGTTTTTTGACTATGTGTATATATGGTGTTATGGCTCTCTGTGATGTCTCTAAAATGTTGGTAATTGTAAGAGAGCAATGGTTATAAAGGTTACACATTGGTTATTTCCTCAATCACCTTGGTTTTTATTGATTGTTTTGTGTGGAATAATGGTGAAAATGGTGTAATAGAGCTTTGAGTTTGATGGTTGAGGGTTTTTATTCAATGTCTATCAACTCATTTCCCTCTCGGTTATTGAGGTAATCCTTATCCAGTTGCAGAGAAATTGTCGACAGTTTGTGTGTTCTTTTGTTTAAACCCCGAGCTCTGGTTGATGGCTCGTTTCTTACTATCTTTTTCACTGAAAGAATTCAAAAAATCTAGTATTGGTTGGCCCGGAATGTTAATAGAGGTATGTGTATGTACCAAATTTATACAAGTAGCATCTTAGCATTTTTTCCCACAAAGATTCTCCTCACCCGCTCCTCTCGTCTTTACTATTATGATGATTGTGTGTTCTAAATCCCCATTGTGGTTGATGTCAAAAGTTATCAACCTCTCGATTAATTGGAAAGAGACATTATCTCGTTGTCTTTGAATACCCTCCAATATTTAAGTTAACCCTCATTCCACTCTGTAAATTGTTAGAGGCACTTGTGTGCAACATGGTTTTTTTACTCGAATTACCTTTTCTCTCCTTGGTTGATCAGTTATGATTTTGTCAAAGTCTTAAAAGTATAAGACGAAATATTGTATTTTTAGAAGAACATGGCTCTATGTTTCAAGATTACATTGTGGTATGTGGTTGATTAATTGATGCCAAATGGATATGAGGATTTGGAAGACCAATATCTCTCTGTGTTTTAAAAGGGGCAAGCAGGTTTCATTTCCTCTTTGCATTTAATTTCTAAAGAGCCCGACTTGGACTATGACTTGTCTATACCTCTTCTGGCACCTTATGGGGTTTGTCAAGCATTGGGTTATCAGTTTAATGATTTTGGAACTTTAAAGACACATGCTCTCTCATTTATAAACCCATCATCTTGGTTGAGTCTCTGTTTGGTTCTTCTATGAGGAATTTGTTTGAACAAATAAGAAAGGAAATGAGTGGTTTCTTACAGTCTAGAGTTGTCTTTCTATTCGTTTATGGTCTCGATAACTATGTTTAATTCAACATGATTTTGATTGCATAAGAAGACACATGTGTGATTTTTACCAAGCCCGATCGGGGTTCTCGTAAGTTAAAATAGGTGCCTATGTCAATACCACTTTGTTCTCTTCATACATGATGTAGTTTTGTGGCTTCTTCCCTTTAAAAGGAAAACCATATATACTATTTCACATAGAGAGTAAACTCAGGGTTCCACTTTTTTGGGAGATTCACTGTTGTTGTCGATTTCAGATTGTGTCGATGATATGATTGAAGAACTATATAAGATTGGGAATTCTTTTAATTCTCTCCATGTTTTTTTGAAAACGAACCTGTGTATACTAAATCAGGCCCAATTGTTGGTTAAAGAACAGTGACTGTTGATTGTTTATCATGGTGCATTATTGATTATTAGGGGCAAATGTTGGGCATAATATAAGAAGAATTGTTGTGCATGTTTTGATTATTTTTAAAACAAGATATCAACATCAGTATATAAAGTATTGTTGAATGGGAAATGTTTTCATAAGTTATAAATTCAAATACTATTATAGATAAAGGAATTCTGCGAAAATTAATTATTATTATGACAACAAGCAATTTGATGAAATTGAGAAATAGTCAATGTTTTGGTCTTGAGGTAGATGCTTTTTGGATTAAAATTTGAACAGAGTTATGATAATTTATTTTATGAACAATATACATCTAATTCCATATAATTTTCTCACTTTTTTCTCATTACAAATCCCCTCACGATCCTAGATTCATTTTGCATGCCATGTTCATTAAAATTAAATTAAATCTCTGTATGACAGTGATTGAGAAGTAACACAGACATAGATGAGAACTGATATGTTTTGGTTATTGTTGCACAGTCAATTGTTTAATGAATTGTTGAGCAATAATCATGTTCTTATTCCCTTCATTTTCCCACTTTTTTTCTCAATACAATCCCCTCAGATATCTGTGAACCCTAATTCACCCCCTTCTCATTGACAATTATTAAATTATTTTTATGGATTGGATTGCATGGGTGTGATGTGATTGTTGAGCCAACTTTGTTTCATATTAAGAGAATTTCATGTATGGTCTATTTAAGAGGATAGTTGCTAATAATTTCTACATACAGGATGAGCTTCTTCAGAAGAGGAAGTCATGGATGAAATAATAGGGGCACAAGGAATTGGAACAGAGGGACTAGAAGGCCCAGATTATCAATACATTTTGATGCATATCCTCAAGAGTTAAACCAACTCTTTCAAGATGTTTTTTTCAATTGGATTGGACAAGGGGTAGTCCAACCTAGACTAGAGAGGCCTCCCTTCCAACCCCAACATGCCCCTGGTATCCTTGTGCCCCCTCATGTTTCGTTGAAACTCGAAGATCCTAAGAATGAAGGATGGCAGCAGATTGGTCACCCAATAGTCTCCCAATATCGTGGCTAGCCAAATTTGTCTCTACCTCCTCCTCCTACACCTCTTAACCCAAATGTCAATATTTCCCTTGAAAAATCACCTATACAGTCCTCTCATGCAAGAAAAAGACTCAAAATTGAAGCCCACCACATGCATGACAAAGGAAAACCTATTGTTTCCCCCTCCTCTCCCTCAAGTGATTCAGCCAAATCCATATCATGCCATATAAACTTGAGAGATGATTGTTCCCATGTCATCAATGAGATCAAGCCCCAAGGTTCTACACATCCTAAGGCCAAGTCAGGGAAGTCAGAAGGGGATAGAAACAATAAAGGAAAAATTGCCTCTCAAAGTGGAAAATACAAATTTTTATTATGTTTTATTATTGTTTTATTGAGGACAGTCGAATGTTGAAGGTTTTGGACAACAAACTACTTTTGGCTATTTTGGCTATTATATGTTTGGATATAATTTGAAATATCATTGATATTTAAATTTCAAATTATGAGAATGATAATGGGAGCCACAAGGATGGATGTGTTTGATTGATTGACTAGTTATGTCTATTTTTGTTAAGAAATTAAAGGGAGTCACAATGGTTCCCACCTACTAGTTATTATTTATTAAAAGACCATTATTATTATTATTATATTAATTCTTCCCCTAAACTAAAAGTTAGTTGAGTTTTAGTTAACTTAACTAAATCAGGTAGTTGAACTACTTCAACTAATTTGGAATGCATAAAACCAAATGAGAAGGAAGAACAAGGGGAGAATAAAAGGAGAAAGCATACTAAGGTTTTCTCTTGAGTTTTATTGAGATAGTTCAGTTTTCATTCATTCTTCAATTCATTAAAATCCTAATTATCTTTTATGATAGCAGGGTCTTATTGTAGACAACAAGGTTCAAGGATGAACCATATTATTCAGAGTCTTCTTTCAGAGGTGTTGATCTATCTTTGATAGTCTATGTAGACTTGTGCGTTTATGAATTAGATTTCATGACCGATAAAGGATATTGTGTAGATTCAAATGGGTAGAAATCTGTGGCAAGATGATCCATATTTTAAAGTTCAGTTTTTACTTCTAGTCAGAGGCCTTTTGTATGGTTTTCATTGGGGATATCTAAGTTTGACTTTGCTCCAAAGTCCTTCAGGGATTTTTGTAAAGAGAACGATTCTTTTTATATCTTGGAATGAAATAAATGATTGTTTTTCTGTCTCATCTATGTCATTATGTGACTTGGTATTTTTATTTTGTCTCCACATTTACTTTTTCAATCTGTTATATTCCAAAAATTATATAAAAGTGTTGAATTTTGCAGTAATCTTTTATTTAAAAAAATCATCCTAAGCCCTTGTAACTAATACTTGTGGGTTGGAAAACAAATTTTGAGGCTATAAACATAGGGTAATATTCCCGGCTATCTTGCATTATCCAAGAAAGATTTGAAAATGCTTGAGTAAGATAAATTCCTATGTTTTCCTCAACAATGACGACCTGCATAATCTTGTGGCTTTGTCACTTTGCGTCTTTGAAACTTCATGGATTTTTATAGTCTCTAGTAGTCATTGAAGTGGCAAATTTCTTGTGTCCTAAAACTTCTCTATCCTTGTACTTCTGATTTAATGGTTTGAATTTCTCCCAAATTCTTCCTTCGATCTAACGATTGGTGATATTTCGGGGCTTCGACACTCCAAGACTCCGGGATACTACAAATCTCAAGCAATTCAATTTCTCTCGTAGTTATACCTATCGAAGTGGTCATAAAGCAATGATGATCACTTACTGTCATTTAACACCTCTTCTTATTTTGTCCTTCCACTAATGCTAGATATGATAGTTAGCATTACTCCTGAATTTATTCCATCGATCTAACTGTTGGCAAGATTTCATGACTTTAGCCTTCACAATTTCTAGGAACCAAACTTTTTTACATCTGGGGGTTCAACATCAAATGACCACGATCAACGATGAAGATTTCACCCAAACTTTCTATTAGATCATATGGTCAACGAGATTTCACAACTTTGTCCTTTGACATTTCATGCTTTTATCAATGACTAACGATTATCCAGTTTGATCTAACAGTTCTTGTTTACTTGACTCTTGACATAACGATCAAGAGATTCCTTGATTCAATGATTGTGATTGCTCTCAAAATTAAAAATGGAACGGTCATAATTACACGATCCTTTACAAGGATATTTGTCTTCATGATGCTCTAGATTATGCGTGATTCCTCCAATGCTACCTCTCCCGATTTCCTTCGAACTTTCCAAAGGTCTTAACGTTTCATGCTCTAAACCCGTGCAACCTAATACACAACCTCTCCCAATCTTTATGTTTATATTGGATTCCTTTGCACCTCACACTACAGTAGCCATTAAAAAAATTGGAACTTTCAACCTTCCAAGTCGAACTCGGCTCTGTAACTCTGCAAATTGAACCTATTAAATAGACAATCCTGAATTATTTCAACTCGATTTTTCCCACGAATTTGAGAATATTTCTCTCTAATATTTGGTTTTTTCCCCAAATTCACACAGTTTGAAATCTGTGACAATGAGTTTCTCAAATTTGAACATGTTTCGACCCATACTTTTTCATTGTTTCAACCAGAATCTATGATACCAATATGTAATGTACCCAACAATTCATAGGTTGGGCACACTACCTCAAAAAATCACTTCTGAACCAATTTTGAACTTTGATAATAATTAATTCGAAAATAAACGTGAAAGAATCACATGCATTAATCAAGATTCATGCTACAACATAAAATAGATAAACAACATGCCATGCACAAGAAATAACTAGCAGAAAAGAACATTATAAATATATATCTCAGAGTTAATTAATTACACAACGGAAAATACATTGTACAGAAAACACAGAGAGCACTTATCTTTGCATGTAACCATTCACCAACTAGTTGCAGACCAAGGATATTCCTCCCAACTATAGACATCAATTTTCTTTTACTCTCAATAGTAGTTCACCCCCAAGCCAGGGCTATGTATCCATAAGGATGGGTCCTAGGCCAAATCTAAAACACACAACAGTTGGATAACTATGATCCAGATGATTTTCGACACAAAATGAGAGCGGAGATATAATAAAGAAATGTACAGAGATATCTCTGATATCCAATAATATAATAGAAATGTATCATAGATGCAACCATAAACATAGAGATACAGTAATACATGATTTTCTTTTAATGAGTGAAAATGTACAAAGACTGTAAAAATACAGAGTGAAAGACTCGCTAGAATGGTGGCAACTTATCTCTGAGAAGAGATGTGTCTACTACTCACATTTGCAAGAAGATGATTTTACAATGAGGCTCCAAAGGCCTTTTTATCATAAATAAAATACAAAACCCTAACCATGGAATATGAAAATCCAACAGCTTTGTGGACCTTGTTTTGGGTAGTTTGGTGTATCAACTTTCTAGGGGTGTAACTTTGGCATATGATCTTTGTTTGGGGTGAAAGATAACTCGTTGGAAAGGTATCATTGGGGGATCAATTAGAAGCTTGGGATATAATTGAGAAACTATATCCCAAAAAACCTTCATTCAGGCCCTCAAAATGGGCCCGGAAATTTAAAACTTCCAAAAATAGTAAATTGCCAAAATTGCCAGAAAATTGTTTTGAGCGAGTTGGAAAAGGTGGGTGGCCACCGATATCCACCTAGATCAATCCTCCCTCCTTAGGAAGAAATGGTATACATTGTGTTGAGTGCTTCGAGGGGAGGGAAAAGAGTTTGTTGAATATGCATATCTATGAGCTGTTTGCCTTGTTGGAGAAGTTGTGATGGATAGTTTTTTGAAGGTTTTCACGAACCTATGGTTGGAAGGGTTGGACCTTTTTAACCAGTCTGGCTACATGAGATGTCTGTGTGTAGAAGGAATATTTAATACCTTTTGCATTCTTGTCGACCTTCTTCTTTTGGATAGAAGGTGATTGGGCCAAGGTTACAGTGGTTGCAGTATCCTTTTGTTCACCTTTTGAATAGATTGTGAAGAAGCTAAATTTTGTAGTATGAGATACTACCTTGCAACACTGTTTAGGTGGGACAGTTGTAGGAACCACCTTTGGTATCCTTTAAAGATGACCCCCTAGAGTAACAATGACACTACGGGGTCGAGACTCATAGATAGCACTGTGCTTCCACATATATGTCGGCCCAAGAAAACATCATAGACATCTAGCAGGGAGACATCACATAATACCTCATCCTTAAAGGAATGAATGTCGTATGACAATTGACACTGTTGGCTGACACAAAGATCTCATCCCTGGCGAAGACACCCGATGTTGTATGGTTGTGGGTGTGATGTTGTTGACAATCCCAAATGTTTGATGACCTTTGTTGAGATGAGGTTATTCTGGATTTTGCTATCAACAATAAAATGCAACGGGGTCCCCTTCACCCACATCTATGAATGAAAAATGTGCTCCCCCTCTTTATGATCTATTGGTTCTTCTTGTTAAATTGTTGTGGTTGGGAAAATAGCAGTGGGGTCTATGTCCATGATTTATCTTTTGTCAGTATTTTCTGAATCAGAATTTGAATCGAGATTCGGCTCCTTGTCTTTGATATTAGTCACCAATTATTGTTTTGAGCGACATTCATCAGTGTTTTTCCATGGGATTTTGTGGAAATAACAACATTTTTCGGTGTCCTTCTTCGTCTTCCCATGACCCTTGTTTTCTTGTGGCTTGGACTGGTTTTCGGGAGACTGTTTGTTAGGTCCTTCTTTATCATACTTTGGTTGTTACAGATTTGCAGACCCAAACTCCCATTTGTTATGGTGCTTAAATTTTTGCTCGATTTTAATAACATATCGATAAGCAACACCGAGTGATGAGATGTCTAGAAAATCCATTTCAGATTGGATGTGTCTGTGTAGAGCCCCATGGTATTTCAGAACCAAATTTCATTCAGAGTCTTTGATACCCAGATTGGTGCACAAGGTATGGAAGGTATCGGTGAGCTCTAGAACTACTTGGCCCCTCTCTTACCATAGTGTCGTCCATCTTATATATTGGTCCTCATAGTTTCCAACATGGTAATATTGTTCCTTTACCGCGTCCACAAAAAAATCCCAAGTGGGCTCTACCCCATATAGTTGAGAATACTCTATGGAACTTTGTTCACAATAAGTTTCCCACGAATGTTTAAGATGGGGGAGATATATAAGAAGTGCCAAGGTAATATTTTCCTTGTCGGAAAAATGGTGAACAGATAAATCAACTTCTAGCATATTTAACCATTTGTCTAGGGCATCTAATTCTACCTGACCTTCAAATACGGGAATATCAAAATTAACCTGTAACTTTAAAGGAGAGTTGCTTCCAAAGTGGTTGTTTGATGATTATGCCCTTGTTTCTATCAACAGACGTTGAAGGATGTGGGAAAAATTCTCCATCATTTTGTCCCTCTATCGTGTGAGAGATTTCTCAAGAAACAGATTGATAGAATCATCTTCTCCGTCATTTTTCTTTCCTTTCGCCATGGATGGTTTCTTGGGTGTGCAAGAGAGATTGTCTTCAAGAGAGATAAGCTCAATACCCAACTTTCTATACTTGTACCTCGCTGGGGACATGCACTAAAAAATGATCAAGAGCAGCCTTCTCTGATACCAATGATCCAGATTATTTTCAACATGAAATGAGAGAAGAGATATAATAAAGAAATGTACAGAGATATCTCGAATATCCAATAATATAACATAAATGTATCAGATATGAAACCATAAACATAGATATACAGTAATACACAATTTTATATTAATGAGTGAAACTGTATAAAGATTGGAAAAATTCAGAGTGAAAGACTCGCTAGAATGGTGGCATCTTATCTCTAAGAAGAGATGTGTCTACTACTTCATTCGCAAGAAGATGATTTTACAATGAGGCTCCAAAGGCCTTTTTATCATAAATAAAATCCAAAACCCTAACCCCGGAAGATGAAAAGCCAACAGTTTTGTGGACCCCGTTTTGGGTAGTTTGTTGTACCAACTACCTGGGGGTGTAACTTTGGCATACGATCTCTATTTGGGGTGCACGATAGCTCATTGGAAAGGTATCATAGAGGAGATTAATTTAGGGGGATCAATTAGAGCCTAAGGATATAATTGAGAATCTTGATCCCAAAAAACCTTCATTTAGGCCCTCAAAATGGCCTAGGAAGTTAAACACTGCTAAAAATAGTAAATTGCCAAAATTACCATAAAATCATTTTGAGCGAGTTGGAAAAGGTGGGTGGCCACCGATATCCACCTGGATCAAGCTAGATCTTAGGTTTCCCAACCACACAACAAATCCTAATTTCCAACTCTCTTTCCCCCCTCATCTTGCACAACCCAAATAAATGAACATCTTTCTTTGCCATGTAGTCCCTTATGTTGTTCCATTTCTCTCCAGGGCTCTGTAATGTACCCCAAATTTCCTAAATAAATAAAAAAAAATTGTTAGGGGACACTAAGTTCCTTGACTCTTCAACATTTGATTGTGACACAGAGATAACCCATTAGACACATATTTATTCTTTTATTGTATGCATAGCAGAGTTATCAGCATAAACTGTCATAAAGTCTATCCATAATATTAACATTAGCCTTAACGATATGCATTGTTTATCCT
>SNQJ01S0009724.1:127664-146193 GCA_010110895.2 Picea sitchensis | reverse complement strand
ATATATATATATAATGATTAATAGGAACATACAACAGTTATGTCATTTCTACATGGATGAGCACATACATATATATACCATCATCACGTTTTAATTAAAACAATATAGTATCCTTGAACTGTAATAAACCATCACATACCTAACCAATAATAATCAAACACAATATTGATAACGAATGCATTTCAAGATACATATCTGAAACTTGATGCTAGAATACAAATCGAACAACCATGTTCTACCCAACCGTAGAACAAAATAGCCAATTTCACTTTCCCTGTTCACCCCCTAGCGTGACCATGCGTCCATAAGGGAAAACAAAAATGATCCTCCTTAGCTATATTCACCATCCATTGATACAAAATTCTTTTTCCTCACACTAACAGTGTTCATAGTAGCTAATAGTTTTTTTTTCCAATATGCATCTTGTGCCTAGGTCTTTCCTTCCCTTCTTGGGAAATTCACATCTTTACAAATCCATGATTTTTAGGGGTTGCTAGTAGTCAAATTCTACATTTTCCACTTGTAAAAATAAGCCTTGAGGAAACTCAAACCTGTTCCCCACTCATGGAGTCATGGTCAGTTATTTTTAATGTGGTTGTTCCATTTGTCTTCCAACGTTTAATTTATAAAAAGTTTGTCTTTCACATGTGTAAAAATAAAAGAGGTTAGTTGGGAAAGTCAAATATTTTCCCAATGGCCATCAAATAATTAGTTACAATAATAAAGACTCCAAATTCATATTTTCCCTAAATGGAAAATAATTTCCAAATCCGATTTTTCCAAAAACAAAAATTATTCCAAAGTTCATTTAAAATTTAATTATTCTAAATTTTGAAGATATTACATCCTCTCCCCATTAAGTACAACACTGTCCTCAGTTTTCATTCCTCTCTCGGAATAGGGATGGATAATATTTCTTCAAATCTTCCTCCAATTCCCAAGTGGCCTCCTAAGGGCTAAAGTGCTTCCATTGCACTTTTACCTAGGCAATGGCTCGGTTTCGTAGTATTGTTTCTTTCCTATCCAGAATGCACAGAGGTTCCACTTGGAACTCGACTTTTGTTTGCACCTACACCATGTTCCAATCAATGATGTGAGTAGGATCATGAATATACTTTTTTAATAAGGAAACATGAAAAACATTATGAACTTTTAAGTTTGTGGGAAGTGCTAGTGGATATGCCACTGGTCTGATTCGAGTTAAAATATCGAAGGGGCCACAAAACCTGGGAAACAAATGTGAAAATTTTCCTATATTTAGAGAGATTCTCCTTGCTTTGACTTTTAGATATACATGGTCCCCAATTTGAAATTCCTGGTGTCTCCTTTTTAAATATGCATATCTTTTTTGTCGGTCTTGGGCCTCCTTTAAATTATGTTGTACCCTTTTTACCATTTTCTCAATTTCTTGCAACATTTGCAGTCCCATCATAATCCTGTCAACTGGATTATCCCATCTAATCAGAGTTGTGCATTTCCTTTCATATAATGCTTCAAAGGGACTCATCTTGGCTTATGTTTGATAGCCATTATTGTAAGAAAGTTAAACTAAGTGTAGGTACTCCTCCCACTTAGTTGGTTTTGTTCTCACATAAATTTGTAACATGTCTTCCAAAATATGATTCGTTCAATTGGTTTGTCCATCTGTTTGTGGATGGTAGCCTATGTTGAAATTCAGGTTAGTATCCAATCTTGCAAACAATTCCTTACAAAACTTTGACATAAATTTGACATCTCTATCAGAGATCACAATATTAGGAATTCCATGTAATGTAAATATTTCTTTCATAAAAATTTCAGCAATATTAATCGCTTTATAAGTAGACTTCACAGGTATAAAACGTGCAGATTTGATAAGCTGATCAATCACTACCATAATCGAGTCATTTTGCATTTGAGTCTTAGGAAAACCTATGATAAAGTCCAACGAGATAATCTCCCAATTCCCTTCTGGTATATGTAGAGGTTGTAGTAGACCAGCTGGATGTTGATGTTCAACCTTTACCTATTGACAATATAAGCATTTAGATAAGTATTTAGTTGTTTAACTTTTCATGTTAGGCCAATAAAAAAAAATCCTTAAGGATGTTAGCATTTTATGGTATCCTGGATGACCATAATACGACCTTTTGTGCAATTCGTCAAGAATGTTTTACTTTAATTCAATAGAGTTAGGTATGTACAACCTGTTTTTGAATCTTAGCATTCCATTTTTATCTAAAATCGGATCTATTTTGTTCATTTTTTTCTGCATTTTCTTGTAATTATGTTGTTTTTTTTATGTATTTTTCGCCATTACAGCTTGCAGATTTTATTCTTTGTTCGATGTCATTTTCTACTTTGCTAACACTTATCTCAAAAAGTATTTTAGTCCTTCTACTTAGCGTATATACCACTTTGTTTTCTTTTCCTTTCATGTGTCTTACTTAGAAATAAAATTCACTTAAAAAGGCTAGCCACCTCGCTTTCCTTGCGTTGTGATCTGGTTGACTGAATAAAAACTTTACACCACATTTTTCGATTAGTAGAAAAAAATTTCTCCCCATTAAATAATGTTGCCACATTTTTAGCACATGAATTACGGCTTCTAACTCCAAATCTTGTGTAACGTAGTTATGTTCATGTTCTTTCAGTTTATGTGATTCGTAACAGATGATGTGTCCATCTTGTGTTAGGACACCTCCCAAACCTTGTTTTCTTGCATCCACACAAACTGTAAAGTATTTAATAGGATCCCCTACCCTTAGGATAGGTGTTGTCGTTCACAGTCCCTTTAGATTATCAAAGCTGTCCTCACACTTTTGTGACCAAGTAAACCTTATTCCCTTTTTCTGTAGAGATGTAATTGGATACACGATCTTAGAAAATCCTTCGATAAATCTTCGGTAATAACTGCTAATTCCCATAAATGATCTAATGTATTATACATCCTTAGGTATAATCCATTCCATAATGGCTTTTATATTCTCTAGATCAACTGTAATATCCTCTTCAGATATCATGTGTCCTAGGTGTTGTATCCTTCTTTGGTAGAAGTCACACTTATCAAACTTCGCATACAATTTGTGTTTCCTTAAGGTATGTAATACTATTTTCATATGTTCTTCATGTTCTTCTTCCGTTTTCAAGTAAACTAAAATATCATCGATAAACATCAATACAAGTTTATCCAGATATTGACTGAATATACTATTCATCAAACACATAAAGGTTGTTGGTGCATTAGTAAGACCAAATAGAATTACGACAAACTCATAGTGTTTGTATCGTGTTCTAAATGTTTTTTTATTTATATCTTCTTACTTTATTCTGACTTGGTGATAAACAAACCCTAAATCTAACTTAGAGAATATTTTTTCTCCTCCCACTTGGTCAAAGAGGTCGTTAATTTTAGGTAAAGGATACTTATTTTTAATCTTCATCTTATTTAGCTGTTGATAATCAATGCATAGCCTCAAAGTCTCATCTTTCTTTTTAATGAAAAGAATCGGTGATCCCCAAGGTGAGACACTTGGTCTGATATATTCTTTATCTAACAGTTCTTGCAGATGAATTTTTAGCTCTGTTAATTTAAGCAAACTCATTCTATAAGGTGCCTTAGATATCAGGGCAGATCCAGGTAGTAGATCGATAGGGAAGTCTATCTCTCTTCTTGGAGGTAGTTCTGGTATTTCATCCACAAATACATCTTTAAACCCATGTAGGTATGCAAAGTCTTCTAGAATGGTTTTTCTTTCCTTTTCTAACAGATTAGTTAATTGAATAGCATAAACTTGGCAACCTATATTCATACATTTATTAAACTGCATGGATGATATCTGCCTAACCGAAACTGGTTTTTTGATCCCTTGTATCGTCCCAACTGTGTTGTTTTCGTCTCTCTAAGTAAGTGACTTTTCGTAACAGTTGAAAATTACTTTATGTTTCTATAAACAGCCCATTCCAATGATTATATCGTAATACCCCAAAGGTAAAATGTTTAGATTTAACTTTGTACTTTTACCATCTATCTTGATTTCACATTCAGGAATGAAATATGTTACTTTTTGCTTGGTTTTTATTTCTAACTGTACTAACCATGACTGTTGGTCCTTGACCAAGTTTTGGGAATTTCTTGGTCATGATGACCTATTTTTGAACTTTGATAGCCTGACAAAGGAGGAGTGCAAGAAGAAGCAAAGATCACGGGACCTTGTCCCCCTCTTTGGGCCCCTTTTTGGGTTTTTGGGAATATGTAACGAGAAGGGGATGTTGGCCCATGGGTTTACCCATGTTTAGGCCTATTTTGTATGTATATATAGATTCGAGGTTAATTGCCGAATAATCCATAGTTGGTGTCATTTTTATCATCGACGTTTCAAATCCGAATCGAGATTCATCATCAGGACTAATTATATCGTAAGACCCGATGATGAATCCCGATTCAGATTCGAAACGTCGATGACAAAAATGACACCAACTGTGGATTATCCGGCAATTAACCTCGAAACTACTCACCACAGAAATTTGAAAACTGTATATATAGATGTCTAGGCCATATAGAGAAGTAGTGGATGATATATCTATGTGATGTAGGCTAAGTGCCAAGAGTTGAATCTATGTGATCAAGGCTTTGTGCATTCTGTGCAAGACTTGTAGAGCTTAGTGCAAGTCCATATGTGATGCGATAGGATGCTTAGTGTTGTAATGCAAGGAAGAGGGATCTAGCGAGCTACACAGATATTTTGTCCGGTGTGGAGTAAGGGTTTTGAGGCTCTGTTCTTGTAATTGATTGACCAAAGACTATAAAGAAGAAGAGTTGGTGGACATAGCCCCAGGATAGAGGTGAACCACATAAATCTTGTGTTATGATGATTTGTGCTTGTCTTAATGAGTTTATGTCTTCTTTTGCTAAGTTATTTGATGTAGTTGGATATATCTACTTGCTTTGTGCTTATATATGTGGGAATGTTAGCTCTTATCTACATCGTTGTGCTTAGTGCTTAATCTGATCTGTTTACCTATGTTAAGTTCTTGGATATAGTAGGTTAATGTGAATACTATGAGGCTATGTTTTATCAGTGAAGTAGATAACGATTATATATTAAGGAACTGGAGGTGCTAAGTGATTTATTAAGTAGTACGATCAGAGATTTGCATCCTAGCTAAGGTCGTAGACACATGAGTCTTGCAACCACCCCTGTCTCTACCTTGGGTGAGACTTCATCTGCTTCACAGGTGTTTCCGAAAGGGCTGCTAGTTAGGGTTTTATTGGTGTGTTGTTGTAGCGTTGAACCCTGGGTATGCCCCTGTGCCAACAAATGGTTCCATTGTCGAGACTTGAAACTATGATTGTTGAGAACTGAGAAAGAAGAAGCTATGTGCAAAGACTTGTCCTGAAATTGTGAAAGCTATGTGCGTAGATCTGTGTCCTAGCGCACAATATTCTACTTGACTTATAAATCTCCGTGCTAAAGAAAGAATGTCATATATGAAAGAAAGAAGATCGATCTAAAGGAAAGAAGCAATATCTGGACGCTTTGCACTCTAAGAAAAGTAAAAGTAAGAACGTCTGATTAAAAGAGGTAAGATCTGTAAGCTCTGTGCTCTGATAAAGGTAAGAATAGTTAAAAAGATTTAGATATTAAAGCTTTGTTCTCTGTAAAAGTAAGATAAGTGAAATTTTTTGTTTCTAGAGTATGGATATAGGTATGATTGATATATTTTTTCCTAGATTAAAAAATAGGGCACTAATAGATGAAAGAAGGTTTGATATGAATATATCTGATAAGAATCATGATATATATGTTATACCTATGCATAGAAAAGATGTTTGGACTAACAAATGGATGCAGGATCCTAGAAAGAATTTGTTGTAGGTTAGCTCATACGATCCTAGCGCGTAGTACAGGAGAGGCTAGGGATCATTTAAAAGAAAGAGAGGATTGACCCTCTATTATAGTTGCAGAAGACCAGGACATATTGCTAAGGAATTCCCTGGAAGAAGACCTAGTTGTCTTTGTTGTAAGGCTATGGACCATGAAGTATTGGATTTACCCAGAATGATTGCTAAGCTTGAAAGTATGAACATAAGACAAGAAAACCCTAAGCTAGAGCCATAAACTAAGGCTATAGAAGAACCCCAAGAAAAATCATAGAAATCATTACTACAGATGAAAGACACCTTGGATGACCATCGACATGTTAGACTATTAGAGATTTTTAAAGACAAGGATTGCCTTGAAGTAAGAATAGGGGAATTCGACATTGACTGTGTTCTAGATGAGGACACACAAGTGAATATCATGACATAAAGAACTCTGGAAGCTACAGGAAGTCCTGCTACGATCCCTTCATTAGAAGGAATAGGATGATTCAGAGGAAAGATGGTAAACTTATGTGGGTAGCCCACTCAGATACCTATGAACGTTAATGGAACTTTGACGGAGGAAGATTTTGAGATTATTAAATTTATTAAAGACAACGCCCCATTTACCATGTTACTAGGGAAACCTTGGATTGACAAAGCTCAAGCTAGACAAAAGGAAGAAGAAAAATCCTCGAAGGAGAAGAAACAATACTTAAAATATTTCATGGATAGAAGGATCATACGATTGATTGAAGAACAAGAGAACAACTCGAAGATAGTTGTCACTAGAAACATTGATGTCGAAGATGCAAGAACAATAGGAGACCCACAGAAGACTGAAGTAATTACTCCGGATAAAGAAGATTTATTACTCCTGAATCCAAGGAAAGAATCTCAACAATGCGTAGTGACTATGTTAAAAGACGATAAGAATCAAAATGGAAAAGAGACTACCGAGATGAAGCTCACTGGAAAGATGGATAGAAATCTAAGTAAGAAGAGGGCTCAAATTAGAAATTTATAGAAGATCCCAGAGGGAACTTCACAGAAAGAAAATTTGCAGAATTGGAGCTTCATCGAGGTATCAGAACAGCGACACATGGCACTTCGCCATGGCGAATCAATATAGTCGTTGGGGCCGATATATCCGTTCGACTTCCTCTCCGAATGGACAGAAAACAAATAAAGGTTCATCATCAGACCATTGGACCACACCATAATGGATCGAACAAGAGTTAATAGGATCTCATAACCATTGCACGCGAACCATTGCTGAGTTGCCTACTTATCCCTTCGTTCCATGCACGGAGAACACTTTTACTAACTGAGAATTTGAAGCCCGCAAATTGAATGAATTGCGTACAGTGATCATTGCACCCTTTCTATTATTCCAGTGCAATGTCTAATTCCATCGTGACCTCGATAATTTTAATCCTGAGCGTGTATGTCCAATGAGCTCACCGCAGTTGAAGAATTAGTGACAAAAGTTCTCCTCGACTTGCTGACAGAGAGAGTCATGTCAGAAAGAGGAGTGTCTACAGGTATATAAGCATCGTCGATGAGAGGACTATCAGCCTCTCCATCCATTGCCCACAGAGATGGATCGTCCCGTGAAAGGTGAACTAAGCACAAGGATGACTTAGTGAATGCTAAGCTAATTCTGAGCATCCTACATGCCTATCTACCACCTCTGAGCAGCACAATAAACCAAGACAGTGTGCCCGGAGACTTTGAATACGCGTTGGTCAGTGCGTACCTTCCAAAATAGGTGCACACAATGCATGTTGACCAGGATAAGTTCACAACATTGAAGTTTAGCAACTTCAACCTTGGCGACAGGAAGGTTTACAACATGCTCTCCCTGCATAAGTATCTGACAAGAACCAAAGGAAAGAACTCAAATATTACCCCTCAGTCATGGACCGAGAACCTTGTGTAGTCCACCCTACTGAATGTTATGAAGATTTTGCACTTCGGGCAACACCAGCAGGTGAACACATCCATCAAATTACTGTTGTCTTGATATCATGGAGGTTATTTTTGGTTGAACCACCGCATCACAGTGGATCCTCCATTGATCAATCAGATCACAGGGCTAAGCATGCAAGGCCCCGACCCACTGGATTTCTACCCCGAAAAGACTGCGGATCGCGCTCTCGCCTAGAGGATAAAGGACACTTATGGAGATGTAAAGAAGGGCATGCTAGGATACAAGGTAGCCTCTATCCATAGTGGCTCTATGCACCTAGCCTATCAACTAATCAAAGGGAAATTAGTTCACAAGAACCGGCCCACCCAAGTAATCGGATTTGTATTCGACCTCGTAGGGAAGTGCACGGAGGGTCTACACATGAATTAGGTGAAGTACTTGGTGAACCAGTTAAAACTGGACTGCAGGGAACCGCAAGACCAAGCATATGAGTTCCACTTCAGTTGGCTTCTCATCTTAATTGCGTTCATTGCATGGGAGATGTTGGAAGGAGCGACCTTCCCGAATGTTGAGCCCTTTGAACCACTAGCTGTGAATTTCAGTACGTTGTGGTACTCCAATGACATGAACAAGCAATGGAAATCAAATGTCATCTTCCACACTTATTACACCTAGCTGAAGACCATTATCCAGTCTGAGCCTCGTATAACCCCGAACAAACTCCACAGGTTTAGACCCTTGATGAAATTCAACACGGACCGCCATTTCATCTATATCACAGGGCGCGCTGATGAGCATAAACAACAGTTGCAGTCATACTACAAGCTGAAGGAGGATGACTTGGAACAGATTACCAAGGAATGGTCAACGGACCTCCTTGTTCCAGTGAACCCTATGGAGATGTCTGATGTTGATAGTCTAGAAACTGCGATGAATATACCTGGACCTAGCAAGAAAAAGAAGACCGAAGAGGTCCATGATTTAGACAATGTATCCATGAAGATTGATTCCATATTAGTAGAGAAAGGAGGAGATGGTAGAGAGATATATGGTACAGAAGTTGAATAGAAGAAAGGCATGGTTACACCGCCTAGAGACGAGGAGGACCCCTCGAAGAAAAGGAAGGTTCCCCCCCCGAATCCTTCCTTGAGGAAGAAATCGAAAGCAACCAGGACTAAGTTTGAGACCACCCTCACCTTAGATGACTTTGACTTCATCATCGCAGTAGTGAATGATTCTTCACTAGAGATAGCAGAGAAGAAAGAAGCTAAGAAGGAGGACTTGTTCATTTGGATCAAGGTTGAACTTCAAGAACTACAACATGCACTATAGTCCATCCGCGCAGTTTTTATTGCGCCTCTATCAGCAGAAACACCAGAACTAGAAGATGAGCCAGCTCAACTCCATTGGATCACTGATACATTCAAAGATCACCTTCAATAAGCACAGGAGGAGACAATGCAAGTCACCCAAGCTTTGGCACAAGAACATGAAGACCTTTTAGAGTAGAGCAGTACTTTCGAACGCAAGAAGCTTACTTTGCAAGAGAGGTTCGATGAAGAAAAATCCTAGGTACATAAAGAAAAGGAGTAGTTTCTCATAGAGAAACTCAAAGTATAGGATATGGTCCATAGAGAACTTCTCTCTATGACAGTCATTGAAGTAAAGGTCGAATAATGAGTTCCACAGTAAGTGGCACAACTCGAAGACGTAATCCAACAGCTCCAGTGGTGCATAGCAGACTTAGAGCTCCACACTGTGCCTGAGACCTCAAATGACATACAAGACCAAAGGGAAGCCACTTCCCACAATGTATTTGACAGATTCAAATCTCTTGCCTTAGAGTGCAAGCAGGTGAGTAATCGGAGCGCTCAAACATATGAACACCTCACTGAGAATCCTGAGTAATAGGCATTGGAGTTGCAAATCCAAGAAGCGAAGAAACATGTAGATACACTACATGAGTAGCTGAAGGCCCTGCCAGTTGTAGAAAAAATGAAGAGGTCTCATGAACAATGTACAACTCAGCAGCAGATCCATATGCTTCAAAGAAAAGTGATGGAATTCACTCAATGACTTCAACCTGCGCAAGATAAGGCATGTCTCTTGTTTACAGAGGTCGAGAGCCAAGGAGTAGAGCTAGAATAGGCCGTCCTCACAGAAAAATAGTGCCTAGAAGGATCAATGAAAAATGCAGTGATCTAGGAGTTCACTAAACAAGAGGCCAGAGAAAAGCAACAAGTTGAAGCAACTCGAGCCAAACTCGAGGCATTCGAGGAAGAATTGCTCAGACCAGAGTGACTCAGGATGAGTCACAGGTGAGTGTTGGGGGCATGTTGGCCCTTGACCAAGTTTTGGTAATTTCTTGGTCATGATGACCTATTTTGGAACTTCGACAGCCTGTCGAAGGAGGAGAGCAAGACGAAGCGGAGATCATGGCATCTCGACCCCCTATTTGGGTCCCTTTTTGGGTTTTTGGGAATATGTAATAGGAAGAAGATGTCGGCCCATTAGTTTACCCATGTTTAGGCCTATTTTGTATGTATATATAGATATCTAGGCCATATAGAGAAGTAGTGGATGATATATCTATGTGATGTAGGCTAAGTGCCAAGAGTTGAATTTGTGTGATCAAGGCTTTGTGCATTTTGTGTCAGACTTGTAGAGTTGAGTGCAACTCCCTGTGTGATGTGATAAGAGGCTTAGTGTTGTAATGCAAGGAAAAGGGATCTATCAATATGAACATATCTTATGTCTGGTGAAGAGTAAGGGTTTTGAGGCTTTATGCTTGTAACTAATTGACTGAACACTATAAAGAATAAGAGTTGGTGGATGTAGCCCCAGGAGAGAGGTGAACCACGTAAATCCTATGTGATGATGCTTTGTGCTTGTCTTAATGAGTTTATGTCTTCTTTTGATAAGTTCTTTGATGCATTTGGATATATCTAATTGCTTTGTGCTTATTATATGTCGAAATCCTATATTTGATCTACATGGTTGTGCTTAGTGCTAAATTTGATGTGTTTACCTATGTTAAGTTCTTGGATACAGTAGGTTAATGTGAATATTGTGAGGCTCTGTTTTATCAACGAAGTAGATAACAATTATATATTAAGGAACTGAAGGTGCTAAGTGCTTTATCAAGTAGTACAATCGCAGATCTGTGTCCGAGCTAAGGTTGCAGACACTTGAGTCTTGCAACCACCCCTGCCTCTACCTTGGGTGAGACTTCATCTACTTCGCAGGTGTTGTCGAAATGGTTGGTAGTTAGGGTTTTGTTGGTGTGATGTTGTAGCATTGAACCCTAGGTATTCCCCTGTGCCAACAATGACTTAACATGTTTTACTTTCTTGAGTTTGTTTAATTCAACTAAACCAGGAGCAACATAACTCAGACTAGCTCCTGGGTCAATTAATATATAAATGTAGTTATCATGAATTTTTCCTTCAACCTCCACGATAGTGGACTGATGATGAGATGTCCTGCTATCCACAAATGCATTAATTTTGTGCATGCTTCTACCCATATCTCCTACTGTAGAAGCTTCTTGCAGGTTATGGACTCTAGTTCTTACTGTGGAAATTAAGCATGTACAGTTTCTCCTCAAGTGAGGTTCTCCACACTCCCAAGACTTTAATGGTTTGTTGGGGCTGTCCCCAACTTTCTTGACTCCCAGTTTAACTGGTCTACCTCCCCCTTGAGCATTCTAGGTTTTGGAATGATAGTCCTTATTTTGGAAACTCTTTGCCATACTCCCGAATGGGGCTGACTAGAAGCCTTTCTTTCGTTGATTCATTCTATCTTTGTACAACTATGGTAGACATCTTAAGAATCATTGTATCTTTACTTTGTCTTCCTTGATGTATGGTACAAATATCAATAGTTCTAGAAATTTATTTATCAGATCATCGATGGTCATTTGTCTTATTCTTATCTCGTAGAATTACTTAGTCTTTCTTTTGTAATATCTTTCTGAGAAATATTGCTTCTTGAAATATTTCTTAAAATATGACCATTCCATCTTGCCACCAGATACTTTTTTTTCCCTTCAAGTTGTAAATGGTCATTTTGAATTTCCTATTACTAGATTAATTGTAAATCTGGAAGTATTTTTTTATATCTAGTAGCCATGCTTCATCCTCTTCACCCATCCTTGATTCTCCGTCAAAGGTGGATGGTTTTATTTTCTTGAATTCACCTTCTAGGTTATCTACTTGTTTTCTCTTTCTTCTTGTAGTTTTTTTGTTTCCTACCATGTGTGTGTCTTCGGAAGAACTGTTCTCATTTTCTATTTCATGACCAGCGATTTTAGAGGACATTTTGTTGACTTCTTCCTCTTTTTCATTATCCTTTGGTCTCTTTTTTGTTACTATACTACACAAAATCATTTCATTTATTTCCAAGTGGTCTTCATGTGCCTTTTTTATCTTTTCATTATCTTCTTTAAACACTTGTAATTCCATGATGAGGTTATTCATTTTTTCCAAAACCTGGGTATAGGAACCTCCTTCATTGTTATGCCCAGGTTCTTTAGGAAGCCCTTGATTAGGATGCTCTTCGGGTCTGATTTCTTCTTCATTGTAAGACCAACAATTTTTTTATGTTTTTAACAGTAAACATATTTGTTAGTTTTTCTTTAACAAGAAATAAAAACGTAAAACACTTTGGCCTTGCCCTCCGGTCCAAGTGCTCTAACCTTCAGCTTTGATACCATATGTAATGTACCCCAAATTTCCCAAATAATTTATTTTTTTTGTTTACGGGACATTAAGTTCCTTAACTCTTCAACATTTGATTGTGACACAGAGATAATCCATTAGACACATCTTTATTCCTTTATTGTATGCATAGCAGAGTTATCGTCATAAATTGTCATAAATTATATCCATAATATTAACATTATCCATAATGATATGAATTATTTATCCTACAGACATTTGTGTGGATACCTCAACACTTTACTATCTGTATATATATATATATATATATATATATATAGTTTACCATAAAATGTAACCTATGGATACCATAACATTAAATTTATCCATATCAACATATACATATATAAATATTGTTTACCATATGACCTATCACATGGATACTATACACTAACACTATCCAAAATTCATCGTTTAACATATAAAATTAACACTAATCACAACTTATCATTTAACAAATAAACTGTTATATGGATACTATCACAACGTAATACTTTAGCCTAAATGATATACCTATCATTTAACACACAGACTGTTACATGTTAACATAGCACTAACACGATCTCCAACAAAATACTTTTTGTTTAACATATAGATTAAAATTTCCATACCCTAACATCATATACTCTTTGTATAGTGTAACTAGCATAAACCTTAACTAGAATGGTTCATAACCCTACCCGACTAGTGACATGACTCTGCAATAAATTGGTTTGGAATCCATTTTTAATGGTGGCTGAAAGGTCGAGTTTGCAGGAATTTACCTCTGGCTATTTCATTAATGGGAGGTCTATATCGTACCTCCCAAACTTGACATTATTCCCTTTTTCTGTAGATATGTAATTGGATACACGATCATAGAAAATCCTTCAATAAATATTTGGTAATAATTGGTAATTCCCATAAATGATCTAATGTCTTCTACATCCTTAGGGATAGGCCATTCCATAATGGATTTTATCTTCTCTGGATCAACTGTAATACCCTCTTCAGATTCACATGTCCTAGGCACTGTATCCTTCTGTTGTAGAAGTCGCACTTATCAAAATTCGCATACAACTTGTGTTTCCTTAAGGTCTGTAATACTATTTTCAGATGTTCTTCATGTTCTTCTTATGTTTTTGACTAAACTAAAATATCATCGATAAACAAAAATACAAATGTATCCAAATATTGACTGAATATACTATTCATCAAACAAATAAAGGTTGTTGGTGCATTCGTAAGATGAAACAGAATCATGACAAACTCATTCTGTTCATATCATGTTCTAAATGTCGTTTTTATTTATATCTTCGTCCTTAATTCTGACTTGGTGATAACCCGACCTTAAATCTAACTTAGAGAAAATCTTTTCTCCTCCAGTTGGTCAAATAGGTTGTTAATTCTGGGTAGAGGATACTTATTTTTTATCATCATCTTGTTTAATTGTCGATAATCAATGCATAACCTTAAAATACCATCTTTCTTTTTAATGAAAAGAATCGGTGCTCCCCAAGGTGAGACACTTGGTCTGATATACTCTTTATCTAATAGTTCTTGTAGCTGAATTTCTAGCTCTATTAATTCGGGTAAACGCATTCTATAAGGTGAATTAGATATCGAAGCAGATCCAGATAGTAGATCGATAGAGAAATCTATCTCTCTCCTTGGAGGCAGTTCTGGTATTTCGTCCACAAATATATCTCTAAACTCATGTAGGACTGCAAATTCTTCGATATTGGGTTTATTTTCCTTCTCTAACAGATTAGTTACTTGAATAACATAAATTTAGCAACTCTTATTCATACATTTCTTAAACTACATGGTTGATATTTGCCTAACTGAAACTAGTTTTTTGATTCCTTGTATTGTTCTAACTGTGTCGTTTTCATCTCTGTAAGTAAGTGACTTTTTGTAACAGTTCAAAATTACGTTATGTTTATCTAACCAATCCATTCCAATGATTATATTGTAAGATCCCAAAGGTAAAACATTTAGATTTAACTTTGTACTTTGTCCATCTATATTGACTTCACATTCATAAATGAAATATGTTACTTTTCTCTTAGTCCCTATTGCTAATTGTACTAGCTAGGACTTAGCATGCTTTACTTTATTGAGCTTGTTTAGTTCAAATAAACCAGGAGTAACATAACTCCGACAAGATCTTGGGTCAATTAAAATAGAAATGCAATTATCATGAATTTTACCTTCAACCTCCACGATAGTGGATTGATGATCATCTTGTCTGCCATCTATAGATGAATTAATTCTATCCATGCTTCTTCCCATATCTCCTATTGTATATGCTTCTTGTAGGTTATGGACTGTAGTTCTTGTTGCAGAAGTTAAGCATGGATAGTTCTGCCTTAAGTGAGGTTATCCACACTCCCAACACTTTAATGGTTCCCTGGGGATGTCCCCAACTTTCTGGACTCCCAGATTAATTGGTGTACCTCCCCCTTGAGCATTTTGGTTGTTGGAATGAAAATATTTCATTTGGAAGTTCTTTTCCATATTCCGGAAAGGGGCTAGTTGGAGTCGTTCGTTCTCTCATTCATTCTATCCTATTTATTTTCCTTCCATGCCTTGGGAATTTCAGACCTCTATTTGTATTGATCATAGGACATCTAGGCCTTTCTAAATACTTCGCTTAAAGTTTTGGGATTGTCAAATTCAACTCTGTCCTTGTATGACTATGGTAGACAGCTTAAGAATCGTTGTATTTTTACTTTATCTTCCTTAATGTATGGCACAAATATCAATAATTCAAGAAATTTATTTATTAGATCATCCATGTCCGAGTCTTAGCTCCTAAAATTACTTAGTATTTCTTTCGTAATAGCTTTCTGATAAATATTGATTCTTTTTAGTATTTTTTTTAAATCTGACCATTCCATCTATTTCTCTTTTAATCCGTTGGCAAATTTCAGGTCTTGCCACCATATACTCTCTTTTCCCTTCAAGTTATAAATGGCCATTCTGACTTTCATGTTACGAGAATAATTATAAATCTGGAAGTACTTCTTTATATCTAGTAGTCCATCAGATACTCTCTTTTCCCTTCAAGTTATAAATGACCATTCTGACTTTCATGTTACTAGAATAATTATAAATATGGAAGTACTTCTTTATATATAGTAGCCATGCTTCTGCCTCTTCACCCGTCTTTGATTCTCCATCAAAATTGGATGGTTTTATCTTCTTGAATTCACCTTCCAGGTGATCTACTTGTTTTCTTTTCCTTCATGTGGCTATTTTGTTTCCTGCCACATGTGTGTCTCTAGAAGAACTGTTCTTGTTTTTTGTTTCATGACCATAATTTTTAGAGGATATTTTGTTCACTTCTTCCTCCTTGTCATTGTCTTTTGGGATCTTCTTTGTTACTATGTTGCACAACAACATTTCATTTATTTATTTTTGGTCTTCCTGTGCCTTTTTCATCTTTTCATTATCTTCTTTAAACACATGTAATTCCACGATAAGGTTCCTCATTATTTTCAGAACCTGGGTGGTTGAACTTCCTTCGTTGTTATGTCCAGGTTCTTTAGGAGGTCCTTGATTGATATTTTCTTCAAGTCTGGTCTCCTCTTCATTATGTGTTGCCATTATCACAAAAAAACAAAAAAAAATTGTTTGTAACAGTAAACATATTTGTTAGTTTTTCTTTTAACAAAAATAAAATAAACTACTAATTGGCCTTTCCTGGAGGTCCAAGTGTTGTAACCTTCAGCTCTGATACCATATGTAATGTACCCCAAATTTCCCAATTTTTTTTTTTTGTTGTTAAGGAAACATTAAAACTTCTTCACTCTTCAATATTTGTTCAAACATACTTTGTTATATGCAGAGTAGATTTATCATCGCTACTGGATTTGAAAACATACATTTATTTTTTACTTAATACAATTGTGACTAGGGATATCATAGCCCTTAGAATATCTACCTCTATGTGTTAAATTATGATGTGAAAAAAGTCACATTGCGCAATAATCTAAAGGTTATTGACTATCTCAGAGTCTACCCATATCTATTAATAATCACCATATTGACTTACATTCCCAAAGTTTACTATGAATCTAACATATGGATTTCATTGTGCTGACTCTATCCATGTCCAAAGGTATATCTAAATAGTTTATCAACTAAACTATCATATCCTTAGCTCTATCTATATCAACATACTTATGCATAAATTGTGTACCATAATATTAAACTATATATATTATATGGATGTTGTATACAACATGATCCATAGCATAAATAACTCGTTTAAAACATATGGCACTAAACTTATCCATAGTATGAATTTATTGTTTAACATATACAACGATAAATGAATTCACTCTATTTCATAATCATTAATACACATGAATTTTAGCCTAACGATGTAGTTATCTATCATTATCCTTTAGCATACATAGCACTACACAGTTGCATATCGTTAGTAACCTCCCAATGATACATGTCATTAATCCTGAGTTTTAACATGTTGGGAACCATACAGAGTATTACCTTAACCTAGAGTGGTGAGCGTAACCATTACACATAGTATGTAACCCTATTTGGATGGAATCATGACTCAATAATAAATTTGTTTGTAAATTGTTTAATGGAGGATGTCAGTCTGACATTTAAACCCTAGATAAACCATTTAATGGAGACCTAAACTGTACCTCCCTGGGAAATGACCCTCGGCCACCGTGTCCAACGTAACCCTTCCACTTCCATAGTTTCACATGGAAAAGTACTGGCGTGTAACCATTGCATTACTCCTCTAATGAGGCCTAGGGTAATGCTCATTATAATGATTGTTCTCTGCACGAAGAATATTTTTTCTCTACAAGCTAACCTTTCCCTTCTCTGCATGGTCGACGATAATGGAAGCTCGGCTCTAAAAAAAACACAAAGGAAGGAGGCCACACAACTCTGGTTCCTTTACTGTCCAAGGTATGTAATACTTCACTACCCTTGTACTATGTAACTTAGGGGTAACACTTTGTTTGGTAATGTATTAGTCTACCGCTTCTGTAAATGTTATCCTCCTGGATGGCTCTTCTGGTTTTTACAGTTCTCGGGATTGGGTTAGAGTGCTCTTGGGCTGATTGATTCTTTGTTAATCTTCATGGATTGCAGTGCCCTTGTGGTCATAAAATTTTTACCAATTATATTTTTGTATTCTTTCGCATCCTCCTATATGCACAGTTATAGCAATGCTAAACCCACTATTTACCCATATCAATTTCTGTTTGTTCTTTGTGGAATCATCCTGTAAATATTCACCCTGTGTGAGATATACTAACTTTGGAATTCGTAAATATGTTCTAGATTTTATGGGTTAGCATTCAAATGTGTAATGGATACTCGTAAGCATATGAATAGAGTTCTAACCTTGTGTAGTTTCGTGCTCTGTGGTTTTGCATTACCCCTTTGTGGGATGCATTGCTTCTCTGCATGAATATATTTATATAGATATCGTAATAATCCTTTAAGGATTTCATGGATGTGAGTTGTGTAGTTTTGATACCACTTGGTGAAAAATCATAGTTACCCTATGCGTATAAGTGTAACCAAATAGCTCTTTTGTGTGTTCTTATTAATTCACACCCTGTGAATATGTTAAAGGTTAACCCTATGCTCATGATTTACCATATTGTTTCTCTACAACAACATCTATAGGGTAAGCATTAACCCTATGCATTAACCCTCAATACTTGTACAATGATACACTTATCGACATTTTTTTACTCTCTGGTTGCATAAATTATCTTCTATGTTATATATATATATATATCAATTCGAAAATTAATTTCAGATTATACATATCAAGAGGTTAGACATTGTTTGTACTCTGTAAATGTCTTTTTCTTTTCTATTGATTGTCTCTGTGGAAAAATCGTGCGCTGCAAAAGTATAACTAGTAATTCCATTCTCTGTAAATGTAAATTGATATTGATTCAAATGGGAATTAATAGGTGCACCCTATGAGATTATCCGACTTGACTCCTTTTATATTCTAAGTAATTTAAGCAACGTCGTGCAAATCGTGAC